>JAGGAT010000094.1:0-80491 GCA_017657195.1 Termitomyces sp. T70a | reverse complement strand
GAGTCGGAATATGTCCATATTTGACTCAATGATGACAGATGATCAACAGCTGGCACTTTCAGTCACCGCCGCCACACACCACATTACAATTTAGTGCCCACCCTTGTCAAGACTTTGATTGACACCCTGCATGTTATGTGGTGGCATGCCCAAGCTAACTGCCCGCATGACGCTCCCTGAGTATCATTTACCTTCTTTATAGTCTTATTAGCGGACCTTTCACTTACATTTCATTAGCGGCGACTATTAGAGTCGTTGCCAACCCTTCACCAAGTCGCTGCCGTCACTTACTATAAATACCTTATCATTTGTCAGTAGAGAATCATTGAATTGCACCCAGCACCTTCACGCCAAAGTCCAGATCTCTAAGAGCTCACTCGAGGTGCTAAGCAATTAGCGACTCTGCCTTTCTCCATCTTCGACAAAGGTTCTCCATGCGGCCTTCGTTCCATGTCTTGAACGGTACTATACAAGTACACCTTTGTTGTTGGCGCCAATGCTTGCCGCCTCTTAGCACTGACAGTAAAGATTCGAAGCTTTGTAAGCTTATCACGTATCATCTCCCGTACTTCTTGAACTCTTACCGCCTGCCATCCACCGATGGCAACATCCTTGCTGCCTTACCTCACACTATAGGATCGAGTAACTGGGACCTGCCCGGGACTCCCTCTACACTTTGTGAGCCCAACGTGAAACAAGGCTAAGTGCAGCTTACTAAGACAGCATTTAGCTAAATTTTGGGCGCATCAACGGCATATACTATAGGCCAAACCCTTGATCACAGCCCCTGCTAGTTGCAATGAGCCAAGGCTTATCAAGTTTGCACTGAGAGCTGGAATGTGAAGGACGTCATGCAATTGTATGTTGGTTACACTATTGGCTAGGCAAGTTTTAAATGTAATCATTTCTTTTCCAGCTATGGATAAGGTGTTCATGCCACCAATAGATATAAGTTGGTTGCTGACCTGTTGATAGCTGATAAAATATACTCAATCCACTATCATATTGCAAGATGCAGCACTATCAAGAAGTAAACCTGCAGGCATGCCTCCATCAGTAGCTATAAAAAGTTTGCTGACTTCACAGGAAGTATTTTCAGGTGCAGCCAATGATATATTTGCACTCCCAGCTGATTTGGTTTTATTTAACTTGGGACACTTTGGTCACCAATGGCTTTTTTTGCCATAATGATAGCAAATGTTATCTGGCTTTGGCTCATGCTTGGGTTTTATGGTTTGTTTTGCATTCTTGGGGTCACATCTACTCACACTTGAATTATGATCTCTTTTTGATGCAAATGCTGCAAATGCCAAGGGTTTATTTGTAGCAGAATCTTCAAGGGATATCCTGTCATAAACAGACAGTAACTCTATTGTAACAGTCTCAAGAGTTGAGAACAGGCCATGAAACAACATTTTTTGTTTAACAACTTTCTAAGTGGGAGTTTGCAGCAACAAAAGAAGTATAGCATTAAGGATAGTGTAGTCATCAACATTATGGCCAGCTTCAATAAACCAACAATGGATACTCATGTAAAACCCAAGATGATCAGTCAAGGGTGAGTTCTCATCCCATTATTTTGCATATAATTGCTGATAGTAATAGTGGACATTAATTCCACCTTGTTGGTTGACATAATTCCTTTGTAAGTGGTCCTAAATTAATTTTGAGCTGTTAAGGTCAACTATAGTTTTGTGTTGAATATATTCAATGGCACTGCAAATCAACTCTATCATGGAGTCATCCTTGGTGAGCCAATGCTTGTACTTTTCATGTGCATGTTCCCAAGTCAAATATCCCTTTGATTGCATTGCTTTCATCAAATCATCTCCTTCTTTAAAAGGAGTTTCAGGATAATCATTTTTCCTTGGACAAGGCAAGGTTGACAAATCAGGAAATTCAGCAGGTAGTTTGGGAGCATGAGATTCTCATCTGGAGACAACTTCCCATACTCCCTTTGCCTGCAAGGCTGATTTCATATTATCTGCCCAGACATGATAATTTGTGCCATTGAACTTTGGAAACTGTAAAGGTTTGGAAGTGTTATCATTATTAGCAGTGGGGCCCATAACCTGTTGCAGCATATCACAAAATAGAGTATATTTGTGTGTAAATAATACAATAGACTGGAGTTGAGAATTGGAAGTTTTGTTAGTAAGTATTTCTATATATTATAATAAGCACCCCACCTGGAGTTGAGAATTGGAAGTTGATTCAACTCCAGGTGAATAATAATTTATAATTGTAAGACCTATTGGACTGGATTTTGCATCATAAATGAGTAATAAAAAGAAAATAATTCAAAAGATGACCAAGTATGTTAGACATACTAGTTATGACCAAATTGGTGACGTTGTGCATATCGAGGTTATCCGGAGTCACAGGTCATTTCCCTCGACAAGCTCATGTGCCTTCTCAATCTCAGGTAGCTGTCTCTCAACAACTTCCAAACATGCCTCAAATTCTCCAATCTTTTCTAGGACTTGGGTTGCTTTTAGGCATGGTGCTGATACTGGACAAATGGTACTAGCTAGTCCACAAGACAAGTTGGAATTTGAAGCAGACATTCTGGTGACCGAGCAATGTGCACATTTGGTGGTTGACAAAAGGGAAGTTTGGTGACGTGTGTGACGCAATCCTTCCTGTCTTCAGTGGTTCTATTTGAGCCAGAGTTGTACTAAATATTTCGAAGTTGATTAATACACATTGTTGAACGCTATAGACGAAACAGATGAAGCATGACGTGAATTGTGGTGGATATCAATGGGTCCGCGATCACGAGCACCAGGTTGAGATAAATTACTCGGGCAGGATATTCATGTAGAATCTAATGGTTAGCTTATTGATATTCATGAAAAGTTTCTTTTAAGTTTATTATAGGGTAAATTCAGCACAAAATGTACTCAAAATCTCCGTGTTATGTGGGATATTCTTAAATTCTTTTGCCATAATCTCGTGGTTTGTGCTGTGTAAGCTACTCTACTCTTCTGAACAAGTGATAGTAATTTGATAACTGGTTTCTTTGCACTACTTTGGCTAACTCTTAAAATGTCAAACCCTGGATCCACACCAAGAGCTCCTCGTTCGTCTTGTCCTTTTCCTGCCACATGAGCCAATGGCCTGTGTCGAAATTTTTAATTGTCAAGGGGCCTTTCACACTTTCTACGGTTACTGCTTTTTGTATTGGAGTCAGACATACGTAGTCCTGCAACGCAGTGCCCAGGAAAACAGGCTTGTGAATCACAAGGTTCTCTGGTGCGATAGCTAGTTATCGTATCAGCCACGATTGAAGTGGGAGAAACGCGGCAGGTACTTACCCTTTAGTTCCTCGAGTTCGAGGTCAAATACTTTGGTTTTATAGTAGTTGACTGGTCCTGCGAGACCACCCTTGAGAATCTCGATCTTCTGATTCTCTATCTCCTACAGAAGAGGCAAGCTCCGTCAGTTAATATAGATGTACTAAACGAGACAGGTGATACATTCTCCGGAAGATAAGACGCAAGTTTTGTCTTCTTGTTTCCTTCAACCCAGGCTTTTGCAGCTCCTCTCGGTCCCATTTCAGTTATCCAAAGTTTTGGATCATCGGCTAAAATGAGGCTGAAGAATGAGTCGATCTTTAGATGTGTGCACATTAATTGACACATGGCCTTTGAGAAAGTGTGACAGCAACTAACATTCTTTTCAATGAGCTCAGGCGCTCCTTCTTCTACGAGGAAGTACCAATATCCAAGCAGTTCACGGCCAACAATTTCGTTGGTCTAGAAATCATCTTTTACCCAATTAACAATCAAAAACTGTAGACCAACCGTACCCTGGCATACAAATCCGCCATTTTCTCGGAACTCGGGGGAAAATACCCCAAGGCAAGAAATGCGAAAGCAACGAAGCGATCGGGAAAATAATTGGCAAGTCGGCTGACAACTCCACTTCCCCTTGAATCAACGCGACTTTAACAATTACTCTGGGACATGTCAACCTGATGGCCTACCAATCATGTCCAACCGCGATAGGTTTGTCAATCTTTTCTGCGTCAAGAAGATCAAGAAGATCCTGAGCTATCAAGCTCAGTTTATAATCAGAGGGATCTGCGGGCTTGTCTGTCCCGCCATACCCAAGCATATCGGGCACGATCAGGCCATAGCCCTTGTCCTTGAAGAAGGACACTTGATACCTCCAGGCATACGATGTGTTGGGGAATCCGTGAACTAAGAGAAGTACAGGTTTACCAGCTGTTGGTGCTGAGAAATAGTAGTTGTATTTGAAGTTGCGACGGGTCAAAACAGACTTGTAGAGCGTAGCATCCATGTTGGATGCGAACCTCTTGAGGCATTTAGAATATGTATAGCATACGGAGAAGGCCGCATCCCGCCAGGATATATCCGGCCGTCTACCCGGGCGTTGCAAATGGTCCTCTCAGACGGAAAACAGCGGATGATACGATCAAAAAACAAGGATAAGACGGTAAGGCACGTACGGAACTCTGTAATGCTCGGCTCGTTGTAAATTCGCGGGGCAGGATAGCGGAGCTCGAGCCATGGAAGAAGTTCTCAATATTACGAAACAAAGAAGGCTGCTTAAGACATCAAGGGACATATCAATTCTTTCCTTACAGAACCTTTGGAAGTAGACAGAAGTCCACCATGATGCTGCATGCTTTATCTTCAATTCACCTCCACTCCAATTAGGAAGCTGCAAGTATTTCTGTTTACTCTTTCTTCTCGAGAATGGTTTGCTTTAATTGCTGATGGATAACTTAAGGAAGCCCCTTGCGGAACGAAGCACTATGATTTCCAGAGTCACGTGTGTTTGACTTCAATTACAGCCTGGCATACTCAAGTCCTTCATTTTTCCTTTCTGCCATAACATAGGCACGAAATATAGTTGTTCTCCACCATCGTGGGAGATTCTGAGGTTTCTCTTCCATTGTCACTTAAGTTCTCAGACCCCTGGCTGGCAGTAATGCATCAAATGCATCAGTTTCAAACATAGAATTGACAACATCTGGAAGACAATAATTATTAAGGCCGAAGTGACTATAGCTTGAACCGTGGAAGGTTAAACATGGGCATATGGTGTAGTTGGTTATCACGCCCGCTTAGCATTACTTGGTAATCATTGCGGGCGGTGCCCGGTTCAATTCCGGGTGTGTCCAATTTTGGCTAGCTGAAAGTTCCTTTTTGCCAGGTCATTTCCCGTCAATACCAACTCATATCAATGGCAAGTCATTCCATTCCAAGAATATTCCCTGCTTGACTTGCTTCTATGACCGGAATCAACATTCAACATATAAGGTTTTCATAAAAATTGGGGCAGTTTGTACTGCCATGCAACCACTAATGATTGATGATTATGAAAACACAGAACATCTCTCTCAATTAAATTTACTGCTCCTTCCTACGCTGTTTATAACTTAAGTCTCACCAGATCACAATGCGGTTAACTGACGGCAATCCTTACGCAGGGCCACTGCACCTTTCCAAACCTAAAACTTGACTTGTATTTTATACATACTTCTATTCAACTTCAATACACTGGGTGAAATCCTGAGGAGACATCTTGCCGGCGGCGGAAGGTCGAGCCCAGACCGTGTGACATTTTTTTTACAATCGTTGCTTCCTTTCAATCCGCGCATCAGCCAAATTGTCTTGAGCAAACAGGAGAAAGAGAAAGTGGGAAAAGTGGAGTGGGGTTTGATAGATGCGCGCAAGAGAACAGAGGATGAGAAAGAAAATGATATCTACTGTTGCTGAGCATCTTTCTCGGCAGCAAAGACGAGGAGGTCGACGACGCGCTTAGAGTAACCCCACTCGTTGTCGTACCAAGAGATGAGTTTGACGAAGTTCTCGTTAAGCTGGATGCCGGCAGCTGCGTCGAAGATCGAAGAGGCGTCGTGTCCGACGAAATCGGCGGAGACAAGGGCGTCATCGGTGTACTCAAGGATCCCCTTGAGAGGACCTTCAGAAGCCTCCCGCACGGCAGCCTTGATTTCCTCATATGAAGTCTTCTTCTCTAGACGGACGACAAGATCGACAACGGAAACATCAATGGTCGGAACACGGAAGGCGAGACCACTAAATACTGTCAGAATTATGCACGAAGATAAGCCACCTGTCTTACGTGAGTTTTCCGTTGAGGCTGGGGATGACTTTGCCAACGGCTTTGGCTGCGCCAGTGGACGAGGGGATGATATTGTTGTTGACACTGCGTCCGCCGCGCCAATCCTTGTGAGAAGGGCCGTCGACGGTCTTTTGGGTGGCAGTAGTGGCATGGATGGTGCTCATCAAGCCTTCGATGATGCCGAACTTGTCATGGATAACCTTAGCGAGGGGCGCGAGGCAGTTAGTGGTGCAAGAGGCGTTGGAGATCTAGATTAGATAAGATAAATTGCGAAGGAATCAGGTACATCCAAACAAGCGAGATATTAATCGATACGCACCACCTGATATTTGGGATCGTACTTGTCGAGGTTGACACCGACGACGAACATGGGCGCGTCGGCCGAAGGGGCAGAGATGATGACCTTCTTGGCACCACCCTGAAGATGGAGTCCAGCCCTGATTGCGGACAGGTCAGTTGACCCCACGGAATAGATTTTGAAATTGGGCATACTTCTCGGTGGTGGTGAAGACACCCTTGATAGATTAATCGATCAGTACTATCCGATTGCAACAATCTGGCGGAAAAAACATACAGTTGACTCGACAACGTACTCGGCACCGACTGATGACCACTTGATGTCTTGGGGATTCTTCTCGCCGAAGACGGCAATGGGCTTGCCGTTAACCCAGAGCTTGCCATCCTTGGCCTCGACTGATCCCTTGAAACGTCCATGAACAGAGTCATACTTGAACATGTAGACCTAAACACGCGTAAAAACTGCTGTCCATCAGCTCTCGACGACTCTGGACAGACCATGTATTCAAGGTCAATGAAAGGACTGCAAAAAAAACAGATGAGACAATTCTGTAGAATCGCGACCCGTTCATCAGTGACTTACTCGTTCACAGCGACAACGTTGACTTTGTCGTTGAGGAGAGCATTACGGAGAACGATACGGCCAATACGACCTAAGACGTGTTACGGCCCAATGTTACTCAACAGGGAATATAGACTCACCGAAACTTGAAGGTGACGAGTCTAGTCAATCGCAGAAACAGAGACAATCGATATGACATACCCGTTGATACCGACTTTAATGACCTGGAGGACCATCAGTCACAGAAGTCAATAAGGGAGAGAAAAAGTTCACCATTGTAATTTGAATAAAAAAGTGCGGTGAGAGGAGGGGTTAACTGGATGAATCAGAAAGGGAGCGCTTTATAAGATGCTGAGTAGATAATCAATCCATCGGAGATCGATTACAGGTTAGTTTCGTCAAAGTTTCGTCACGGTCATCCCAAATTGTACATTCACGAACATTGGGGAAATTCGCGATGTAAGGTCTGTGCACCTTTGTGCAACTTAGTATAGTTACTGTATCCCATGATCCTAAGAACAGGAGCCTATGAGACCATTTCAAACGACGTTTCTCAAACTTTCTAATGTTTCGGCTGTCCGAATCAATCTGGACCGGAGACGCGTCGGATGACCGGCCCCACCAGGAACGTTCTTTGGGTAAGCAACCAATCAACGACCGAGCGTGCTTCCATCTCCGCCCATCTACGCTGGTCTCGCCCAAACATCGAGTATCATCTAGCCTTCCGTTTGGACTCTGGTTTCGCACGGGCAACCCATATATAACTCGAGGCTGAGAAGGAAACCGGTTATACTTACGCTAATGCACGTGTTTCTGGCGGTCCTCGCTACGTATCGGCATTTCTTTCCATTCAAAAACGTGAAACATTCGCGCAAACGAAAGCATTGGTAGTGGACGTTGTATTCTGACACACAATTCCTAGATCGTGTCAGAATGGCATGAGGACAACCAGAGAACGAACTCCTTGGCCAAATGAATCCAGTTCGCAGCTTCACTCAGTGAAAAAAGCGTATCAGCTTCCTCGACCATGTAAATCGCTTCATTGAGGACTGCTTGCGAAGACGCCTGCCGAGCTTGGCTACCCTGCGACTAGCGTTATCTGGACTGATAAATGTGTCCATCATTTCAAATTATGTTCCAGGGATGCCATCAAGCTTACCCTGGACGCTGTCATGCGCCCATGGGGATGGTTTGCTCCTTGTTTGGGCTCTGAGACCTCCGTCCCTGAGAATGCACAGATTGGGATGATAATTATCTTGAAATTATCTTGGAATCATAGAACGATGAGGATAACTCGTTTTGCATGCCAGTGTGGCAGATTCCGAGAGTTCTGTTTGGATAGATCAGTAGCTATAATTGACTGCAATTATGACAATCAGTACAGCCTTTGCAATATTCATGTGCTTCTTCTCGGTGTCTTGTTTCCAAGAGTTTCTGCTTCCATGCAAGGTCTTATAGTGAGTGTCTAATCCGAAAATTCAAACATTCATAGGGGACGACAATCAGTCCAACTGTGCAGGCGATACTTTATGGATGTCTTTTTAGTTAGTCGAAACATTGTAATCATCAACTCCTAGATCACAATTGAATCCAAGTGGGGTTAGGGTTCGAACTCGGTCACATGATTGACGCGCCTCTGGTTGAAAAGTTTAATTTGGCTTTCAACTGCGTTGCCACCCTCACGATCTCGGGCTCGCGATATCCTTGAGAGCTGCCTGTTATGTGGGCAAAACTCACAAATGTTCTGAGGCCTCGTGGGGTCCAGGAAGACCATGAACCACCACCATTGACGCCGCCTCAACCAGCTCGTGACGCCGTCATATCCAAAGTGTTCGAACAGCATCCAAACTTATCCGTTTTTCACAACAGCTCGGAGAGTCGCTCAAGCCCTAGCCCCCCACCATCGCCCATGAGGAATACCAAACGAAACATGTTCAAGAGGTTATCAAAAGCACCGCCCAAGGAAGACAGCGACTCAATGCAAGCACCGTCACCATCCGTAGGGCAGCCAAAGAAGACGAAGGGGTTTTTGAGCAACAGTAACAGTGAGTGGTAATTCAAGCCAACTTGAGTAGTTGCGGTAACACCGTCAACTAGATTCGCAGGCTTCACTTTCCAAACAGCCTTCGAAACCATTATTACCTGACCACAGATCATCGTCCGATATCTTGCGCCCCTCTATCGACTCAGATGCTTGTCAAAATGCCACAGTCGGTGCGAGTACAAAACAGCACCGACCTTCACTTGATATTTTCCGCCAAGACGCATCTCCAGAACCAACATCTATGACGCCGTCAGGTGACTTCAGGTTTGGCTCTGTCCGATCTATTCTTCGTGATCCCAACACACCTGGTACCGGCCAGAATGTACGTTTCTTCTCTCGAAACGCGTACAAGGTTATGAGCCCGGATCCATCTACGGAGACCGAATTCCAGTCTATTATTCCGTCGTCCCTTGAGCCATCTCCTTTAGCTGCATCGCAAGAACCCCTCTTTGACCGTCTTCAGATGAACCCAAAGCTCTCTGGGACATTGCCCGTGACCCGAGCCTCAACGAGTAGTAAAGCTATGCGTCCGAGTGCCGCAGAGGTTTTCTCGATGGATAGTCCCGATATGTCCTCGCCACAAGGACAGTCCCAATTTCTCGAGTCGAGCAACTTCATGTCGCCCATTTCCCCTCCTGACTTTAACGAACCCGACATGTCACAACCCCTTGATCTTCCTAAGGTCCCGCCGGGCCTTGGCTTCGAGGTTTCGGAGCCCTCGTTAGATAATGTTATTGGCATGTCTATGACTGACGACGGTCACCATAATCATGGGGAGGGCCTAAAGGCCTCCGGTGTGGCTACTTCGACTCCCTTGAGAGACAAGGGCAAAGGAAGAGCTATAAGCGTTCCCAATGACGTTGTTCCCGATAATGGCCAAGTTTCGGCCTCGGATACTATCGATGAGGGTATCTTCCATTCACATGATAGATCCACCCGTATTCCCCCTGGGCTCCATGACCCTAGCAACACGTTCAGCTTCGGTCAGACGGTCTTTCACTCTATCAACGCTGCCAGCCCCGCAGCCGCAGGTTCTTCATATTCTCCCGCTTCAGACTTGAAGGCATCTCTCTTGAATAAGGATGGCACCGGCTTTTCTGCTGACAGGTCGAAGAGCCAAAGCCGTGCGCTCAACGACACCATCTACCAATCAATGATATTATCCCCACCCAAGGCTCCGGAGGCCGACATAAACGATGAGTACCTCGTAGTGTACTCCAAGCCCGAAATTCCCGACCCGTTCCGTGCAAACGCGACGACGTATTATACCCCTCAAACCATGATACCAGTCACTCCACCCCAAGGTGTCCCCCAGCATGTGCGCAAGACGTCGAAGGATGAAAACCTTATTTTTTCACTCCAGACGCAGCTGGCATTGCAGACCGAACTGTGCCAACAATATGAGAATGACCTACGATCACGCGATGAGCTGGTGGAGATTCTTGGCAAGAAACTGGGTGACGTTGAGAAAGAGGACTCGAAGAGGAGGAGCGTGCTTAAGATCTGGAAGAAGAAGGTTCAAGAGCTCGAGAGGACATGTCGGTATCTTGAGGAGGAAGTGGAGGGATCGAGGCAGAACAGCATGGAGCGAAGCATTATGGATGAGGCGAGCGGGGAGGCACTGCGAATGTTACATCGCCAGATTTCTGTTTTAGAACAAGAGAAGACGGAGTGGGTGAAGAAAGAGGAGATCCTGAGGGAAGAGATAGGGACATTGGAGGGTATCGTGAAAGAACGCGATACAGATGTCGAGAAACTCCAAGACACGTTGCAAAATCGTGACGAGAGCGACATGGAATCCAAAACAGTGATACGCGATGCAGAGGAACAGACGGAGCGGATGGGCGACGACAGTCGCTCGCCGATGGATGAGGAGGAGCTGGAGAGATTCATGGTTGAGACGCAGCTGATGGAGGAGGAGGGGGAAGAGGGGAGGTCTCGTATCATGGAACCTCAGCGGGTGGAGGATAAGACTATGGTTGTGAGGAAGATGGAACATCTTGAAGCAGAGAAGTCGACTTTAATGGCAGACCTGGACAATATGAAACTTCGACTGGAGGCAAGGAATGAAGAGTATCGTGTCTTGGAGGCCGAGTTAAACGCTCAGTGGGAGCACACTGAGAAGACCTCTGAGAAGATGACGGCACTTGAGCAGAAGGCCGCTAGCCTGGAAGAGGAACGTGGCGCTCTCTATCACGAGGTTGAAGAATTCAAACATAGGATGGCCACTATGGAGACTGAAGCAAACGACAACGAGGTTAAGAAGGCAGAGCTCGAGGCTCAACTTCAAGAAGTGTGGGATCACAAAGAGGAACTCGAAAGGGAGAAGACAGAGGTAAGTACCATACGTCCCTTATTACGCGGACCTGATCATGGGCATTCTAGCTCGAAGATCAGCTCCAAGAAGAGCGCGATCACTCTGACGAACTTTCTCGTGCTTTACAAGAACATGCGGATCGCATTACACAGCTCGATCAAGAACGCAAGTTCTCACAAGAGAGTGTGTCCCGCCTTGAAGAGAAGCTCCGACAGCGCAACGAAGAGGAAAAGGAACACTTGCAGCAGGTCAAGCAACGCGAGGCTGAGGTTGAGAAACTCCGTGACGAGACCAGCAATCTTCGCAGAGAAAACACGCGTACTGTTGATGAACTCAAGCGTGCTCTCGAGGCGGCCTCGTTGCAGGAATCCGGAGCCCGAGCACAGGTGGAGGATCTGGTTCGTCAACAAGCCACCTTCGACATTGAGCTGAAATCTTCGACCGACAAGATGAACGCCTTGAAGGAGGAGGTTGAACGTCAGCGGAGAAGGATTCAAGTACTTCAGCAGGAGAGCGCAGATAAGGAAGTCAAGCTCGTACAACTCAACAAACAGCATCAACGAGATAAAGAAGACCTGGAGGGCATGAACACAGCCCTGGATTCGAAGCAAATGGAACTCGAACTCGTGAGTCATCTGCTCTATTTAACAATATGGTTTTGTGCTCATGCCGCTACATTCAGCTCAAGCGCAACCTTGGCATTCGTGGTACGGCTGGTGCGACTCCTGCGCCAACCTCACGAGTGACGACCAGTCGTCGCGACTCGGCTGTTTTCTCTACTCCCACTGTGTCACGCCCTCCATCCTCCGCGTCAGAAGCTGGAAGCGTTACGAGCAAGAGACCTAGTGTCGAGCCTACATCGGCTATAAAGATCACCACACTCGGCCAGAGTGCTCGCCCGAATGTGTCAATGGCCACCTCCACTGCCTCCAAAAAACGCATCGAAGGTTCTATGGGTCCTCCTCCAAGAACACGGCCCTCTATTGCAGGCACGGCGACATCTAAATCTAACACCCGCGTATCTTCGCTCTCACGGTCGTCTTCTGTGAAGCCATCATCGGTTTCCGTGCGTCGAGTCTCTTCTCAGGAACAAAGCCAAGCTCAAGTCAAGACCAAAAACGCATCACGCCAGACTATGAGCCCAAGCCCAGTATACAGCGTCTCCGAGCAAGAGAAGGAGAATGTGGACACCAGCTCGAAGAGCGCGGAGAGAAATCTCGTCCCAACACCCGCTTGAACACTAGTCGGTCCTCAAGATTAGTAATTCCTCTCTCGGCATCTTTTTTATATCATATGTTAATGTTGGCTACCATCCACCCATCCACTTTATGATCTATGGCTCGTTCAGTTTGAGCTCGTCTCTTCTACTTCTTACTTTGAATTGAATTATTATCTTTCTTATCCACGACATCTCATACTTACGTCAGAACGAGTAATGCCTCCCATATTGTTATCATCTGTACGCTGATCATGAACGATATGCCTTTATATTCTTGGAAGAACCTTGTTTCCGAAATAAGTCTTCCGCAACATGACTTTTCCCGCGATGATCTGGATTGATAGATCGACCCTGACCCGAATCGACAGAGGAGTGCATGCTTATGAGTCTTGAAGGCTGTCTAAGGCCACTTATAGCCCCAGTTACAGTGGTTGACGGCTTACCACAACGTGAATTTGTTTCCAAAAAAACTTCAAATCACTACTGGTGCCAGAACCTTTTCCTGCCAGAAAAAGATGCTGGCGCTAGTCGTGAATGAACATAGATCCATTGTTGGACACTGAACACAAAATAAACTCTTGGTATTCTAAAGTTTTTGTTGAGAATGCGATCTCACGTTGGCGAACACAGAACCTTATTGGCTGCTAGTGGACTTCGCATCACCCTAACGCAGCCCTCCCTCCCAGATATCTTATCGTGACAGTTATAATATTGTCCTATGGTGAGTGTTCATTTTGTGTTTAGTTCAAATTCCTGTAACTACAAACAAGACCATGATTTGCCATATTGAGAAGCTGATATTTTTTTGGTCAGCCGATTCCGCCACTTGTCCAAAAGTAGCGACCATACAAAAACCGATTTCGAGGAACGATCAACATTTAATAAGCCGGTTAAATATTATCGCCACACGAAGTGGGTCGTAGAAACTAAAAATAGGATGTGTTCTGCAAAAAATATTTTGCTTCTCTTTCGTACGCCTCTCCTCGAGGTACCGTACTCTTAGTCGGCATAGGAAGGTCACCTACCGCTCGAAAAGAAACACTTGCCTTCCTCGAGATTCCCTTATTAGTTTGCATTTTTCAAGCATGGGCTTCGATAGACCCACTCACTCGCTCAGCAGCTCGGATGCGGATGACAAGGAGCTCGTTGCATTGGGCTACAAGCCTTCATTTAAACGAGAATTTTCTAACATAGCAACGGTATGCACCTCTAACAGCTACAGTAATCCATCTCACAGCATATTTTGTACAAAGATCAGCTTCGCATTCAGCATCATGGTCAGACTAGCTATTTTTTTCGCTCTGTCTTTCTCAAACTTTATCTCAAGGGTCTCTGCTCGAGTGTTGCCACCACATTCAACACGCCCCTTCTTCTCGGTGGCCCTGCATCCGTAAATCATGTCCCTATGCCTCGCCAGCCCAGCTTACTGAACTTCTTCCAGGTAACATGGTGCTGGATCCTGGGAGCATCTATGTGCTTTACGCTTGGTTCAAGTATCGCTGAGATCGTCAGCGCATTTCCCACTTGTGGTGGCTTGTACGTCGCGAGCTATTCCGCATCTATTCCATTCCTCCCATCTGAACTATTATATAGATACACGGCGTCTGCTGAGTTGACGCCAAAGAGATACCGCGCAAGAGTATGGACTCTTCATCTGTTATGTTGTCCTTTGAATTTGTAATTAACTCAATGACAGGTCGGTTGGGTGGTTGGCTGGCTAAACATTCTTGGTATGTAAAGAGCCCGTATTTTTTGACATACTTAGTCGATTTTGATCTTTGTCTTGCAAGGCCAAATTGCGGGTGTTTCGTCGACTGAATTCGGTCTTTCCAACATGACTTGGGCTGCAGTTGTCATTGGCAAGGTACTAGTTCTACTCTGGTCTAAGATGATTTCCGCTGATACCCAACAGGGCGGCAATTACGAAGTCACCCAGGCTAAAGTCGTGGGACTCTTCGCTGGACTTCTAGTAGTCCACGGAATCCTGGTGCGTACTTCACACCCAGGAATAGCTTGATACTCATCATTGACGGAAGAATTCACTCGCGACACGCCAATTGGCACGTTTGACGACTGGATTTGTATTTGTCAATTTGGGAACAACCTTCTGTATTTCTTAAATCCCGCTACTTTTTCTTGATTTTCTGAAATTTTGTCTCTTTGAAGTGATCATCATCGTTCTCCTTGCAACAACACCTCGTTCCGAAATGCATCCTGCAAGCTATGTTTTCGGGTCTGCCGGGGTCGTTAACCAAACTGGAGGATGGAACACGGGACTAGCATTCCTGTTCGGACTTCTCAGCGTACAATGGACGGTACGTACCTTTCCTTCCCTTGAGCTGATAAATTACACGACGATGAATCAATTGTAGATGACGGTAAGTGTGGCGCTCTGACATAAGATGCGCCTGTTGATGGAGCTGTAGGATTATGATGCTACCGCTCATATCTCGTGAGTATTGTCTTTTTCTTGTGTCTTGATTTTGTTGGACCTTAATATGATATATAGAGAGGAGGTCCGACGTGCAGCATATGCTGGTAGGTTTGATTAACATCATGTCAAATGTTTGCCGATGACATATTTGGATCAATAGCGCCATCGGCAATTTTCATTGCTGGTCAGTGTAACTTGTTTTTTCACCTTTCCCATCTCTCAACTGTGGTCTAGTACTCGGCACGGGCCTCATAGGATGGGTCCTTAACATCGTTGCTATTCTGTGCTCTGGACCACTGTGCGTCTCATCTCCTATGATAAGATGATCATAACTGATGTACTTCTAGTGAGAACCTTCCAGGACCATCGGGCTCTGCTTTTCTTGAGGTGATTCTAACGGTTCCTTGAGACGTCACGATGTTGTGATTCTAACACTGGTACTAGATTATGTACCTGCGCATGGGAAAAACCGGTGCACTTATCCTCTGGGTACGCGGGCTCTCCCATACTGTCTATTCACTCCGTCCTGAAGTCAAACAATGTAGACCTTTGTCTGCCTGACTGCATTTTTCGTCGTACAAACTGCTCTTCAAGCTGTCTCACGTACTACATATGCATTCAGTCGCGACAATGGTGCGTTTCCTATCCAAATTCGCATTACCTCTACTTTTCTGAGCTTATGTCCTTAGGATTCCCTGATCGTGGATTCTTCGGCCACATCAACCAGAAAACACACACACCCATCCGTTCGATCTGGCTCTGTACCTTTGTAAGCATCCTTCCAGGTCTGCTCGATCTCGCTAGCCCTATCGCTGCCAACGCCGTGTTCTCTCTGACGGCCATGGCCCTCGACTTGAGCTACATCATCCCCATTTTCCTTCGACGGTTCTTCGAGAATCACCCAGAGGTGCACTTTAAGCCCGGTCCTTTCTACATGGGAACCGGATTGCTAGGAAAAATTTGCAACACAACTGCTATCTTGTGGACGCTCTTCGTTTGTGTCATCTTTTCCTTCCCTACATATCTACCTGTCACGAAGGATAATATGAACTATGCCTCGGTACGTTATCCACCACTACGCTTTCATGTCCTGGTGTTCCAGCCCTCTTGCAGGTCATCACTATCGGTGTTTTAATAATTTCGGGGTATGTATACTTCATTTTCGGCGCCATCTTCCTGCTCATCTTTCACGGATAGACTTTGGTGGATTCTCGGCGCACATAAATATTATCATGGCCCACAATCGAACCTCCACGAGCCAACTTCGGCGAAAGATCTTGCTGCTAGCAGTATTGACACCCAAGACATCAAAATTGCCGAGGTCGAGGTTACTGAGGTGTAGCGAAAACAATGGGCAACAAAAATTTGGATGATTTGAATTTTCAAAAGTAACAGGATTATATCTTTGATGTTAATACCTCTCGTAATTGCCAATTGCTTGCGCATATTCAGTAATTTAGATGTGTACGATGTGTATCCCACATTTTCGTCTCATTGCTTGTTAGATGCGACTGAAAAAGAGCCTTCGTCGTCATTAATGGTCAGCGCACGCAGGCTTCAAGGGTAAATGGTGAATTGCTTGAGTATGATGAAGATGATGAAAAATTTTGCTGTCATTAATTCATATATAAAAGTCGAAAGCATACACAAAATTCGTACGCGGAAACACGCCAGAATCAAAAATTCTGATAAATAACTGCCGAAAATAGAGAGGGCCGGGGTGACAGCGTATCGTACACGGATAGTAAAGCAAGAAAATCGAGAGGACCAACAATAAGACAATACGAGACGTTCTGGACAGGCTCTTACTCGACTCTTTGCTTTTTGCTGTCCTTGTCCGCCTCAGGATGGGCCTCGCCAGCCTCACGTTTTAGCGACCCGTTATCAGGACGGGCATGCACCGGCGGAGCATTTTGCTGCATTTGGCCGGATGTCGATGTCGAGGCGACAGCTGCCATAGCACTCCGAAGGGCGTCGAGCTCGGCTTCGGCCCTCGCCCGCGCTTCGCGCTCGCCTTCCCACATTTTCTTCATCTCCTCAAGTTGCGTTTGCAGATCACCCATAGCCTGATCCATCAGTAGTTTCTCCAGTGTCCATTTCTCGATGTTCCGTGCCTCATTTTCTTTGAGATGGTGGATATATTGCACGGCACGAGAAAGAATAGCACCTTTCGCTTTCTCGCCTGACCCGTTCGGCACAATACGACCAAGCTCGTTGATGCCCTCGTTGATGTTTCCACGGCGTCGACGCTCGACTTCCTTCTACAACAGAAGATGAGACATCTACGACTATGAGGGAGATCAGCAAAAAGCACTTACATGATTGTCCTTCCGTTGCCGAGTCCACTCATCGCTGCCCATCGTCGCGCTCCGTCCCCCTCGTCCCCTTGTCGCCGTAGAGCCCTGTCCCGGCGGTTTCATATCAGAATTGGCAGCAGCCTGCGCTGCCGCCACTGCAACAGCAGCTGCACGACGTTCGTCCTCGCTGGCGTCTGGTTGGCCTGGAATCTGCGGTAGCGGAGGGGCTGAAGTGGGGGGTGAAGCAGACATCGCTACCGCTGAGAGATGCCCGAGATTTGGGGGACCGCGAGGGTGAGACGATGGGCCGGGGTCATTGATACCTGGGAGGCCTCCAGCAGGGTGAGGCGGCGGGAAAGCGCCCGGTGGAAACTGGGGCTGTTGGGCAGAGAGGTTGGAGAGAGTTTGTGCTGCATCCTCTTTGCCTTCGTTGAACTAGGTCGATGGACCGTCAGTACTATAGATTGGATGACGAAATGAGCTGGAAAAAAAAAAGAGTGACCCTTCCTCCGCGTGACTATTGGCGAGATACTCGTGCTCTGCTCGTGCACCGTGTCTCGCGACAGTCACGTGTGGGGTAATTAACGATCATCGAATCGCGCAAGGTAGGTCGTGGCGCAGAAGACGGTCCGAGCACAAAAAGATGCGTACAATAGACAGAAGCAAAAATAGATTAAACATACCTTGCCGAGAACGCCAGGCAGGTTCCTCAGGAGATTCATAAGCTGTTCTGAACCGATACCTTGAAGACTGCTGAGATCGGCAGGCAGCATCGGAATACCTGGCTGTTGCTGTGGCGGCTGCTGAGGAACACCAACGGCTGGGTTGTGAGACATGGTTGGGTCATGCGTAGCAGGAGTAGGAGGCGCCATTGCTGAAAATTTCGAACGATACTTTCCTGTAGGAATCGTTGATCGTCGAATCCAAGAACAGTACTAGAAGTACGTACAAATTTTGCACTGCGTAAACCTGTATACTACGACGGTGCGGGAAAAGTGGGTCAAGAAATTTAGAATGGCAAAAATATTATTGAATGATGAGCTGGGAACAATGAGAATTGTGCCCGAGTCGAACTAGCTATGGTCGACGATGTTTCGTGCGATGAGGAGACGGGGGGACGAGGCCTGGACTCCTGGAGGGAAAGTAAGGGGGGATGAGAGAACGTGAAAGTCACGATTGTCGTGACCACAAGCCCTGTGACCTCGAAATCATCAACATACATTCCCACGCCACCAGCTGACCTGCATGTGCACGGCTTCTCCCGATCACTTGTTCCAGATCTCAGATGTTTGTCAACAAAATGGATTGTTATACTGTTACAGGCTTTTTCTTTTCTATCACACGAAAGATACCACTTTTTCTATCCCAGCCCCGGTTTATTTACAGTCTAGAAGGGCCCTCCTCGGCTTCCTTCTTGTAAGCCTCCGCAACAAAAGTGGTACCCTGAAAGAATAGGTTAACTATCGTCATTCCGCGGTAAACAGCTGAAGCAACGTACGGTCTTGATGTTGGTCACCAGTTCGGGAATTGCGGCCTTGACAAGGGCCTGCTCCCTCTCCGTGATCTTACCAAGCGGGGAAATTTTAGTGACACCCTCAGGCTATCCGAAGTCAATCAGCCTGAAACTCAGGGGATAGAGAACATATGTGCAGACGTACGCCAAGCTCTACAATGGAAGAGAAGAACTCGAGCTCGAGTCCAAGCTCCTTGGCAAGGGCAGCTCCGCCAGCAGGATCCGCAGAGAGGGAAACGTACGAGGGGGCAGCAAGGCCCTTCTCGCCCTTGAGAGCACGAATGACTTTTGCCGCAAACTCAGCGCCGGCGTAAGCCATGGACAAGGTCGCCGATCCGGCGCCATCCTTGGCCTTGACAACTTCGTCACCGCCGAACTGGATGCGTTTTACCAAGGCCTCGTATTTCTCGGCCGTGAGGTCCGCGGGGAGGGCGTGTGAGGATTGAGAGAGGAGAGGAACGATCTAAGGCCAAGCGAGTCAATATTACTTTCTTGACTCTTCGGATCACGTACGGTAACGCCACTGTGGCCACCGACAACTGGAACAGCGACGGAGGGCGCCAAGGACAGATCACCGAGGATCTCAGAAACGAAGGTCGAGGCACGGACGACGTCCAGGGTAGTGACACCGAAGAGACTAGATACTATAAGTGGATATCGGGGAACCAGTGCTTTAGTTAAGCTTACCGCTTGGGGTCATAGACACCGTGCTTTTTGAAAACCTCGGCGACAATTGGGACGGTGGAGTTGACAGGGTTGGAGATGACGAGGACGAATGCCTTGGGTGCAACCGTGGCGACGCCAGTGGCCAACTCCTTCACAATACCACCGTTGATCTTGAAGAGATCATCTCTACCCAATGAAACGAGGATGATCAGGAATCAGAAAAACTCGCATGCAATCTTATCTCACCTTGTCATCTACAAAAACATGAGCCATCAGTTTAATCTACGTGTCGTGGAGAAATACATACACCAGGCTTCCTAGGGACACCAGCGGGAATCACAACGATATCTGCACCGGTGAGGGCCTTCTTGAGTCCATCGTCAGGCTTCAAGAATCCCTCGACCTTTGAGGGGGTCGAGATGTGGGAGAGATCGGCGGCAACACCAGGGGTGTTGACGATATCAAACAGTCCGAGCTACAATCATGCATTATTATACTCGATCATATCCTCAGGACTCCAACTAACCTCAGTCACGAGAGGGTTAGCTTTCAAGAGAAGCGAGAGAGGTTGACCGATACCGCCTTGAAAAAACATAAGAACGACGCTCAGCACAAACCTTCAAAACAGCGCGATCCATGATAATCGCACTCACCAGCAGCGCCGAGGACAACAGCTTTCACCATTTTGATGTCAAAGGGTGGTTATTCGAGGAGTGGAGGTAGGATTGTACTGGGGGATGAGGAGAAAATGAAAGATTGGCGATAATCTCCAAGTAATACCCGGCCACTGATCCACTACACGTGATTCGACGCGACCTCGCGAAAATCACAGCACCGGAAGCTCGTCATATTTCCCGACCCCTCCCGAAGGCCACGAACCTTGAAGTTCTTTTCCAACTTCCAAATACTTCCCAGTGACCGTCTTCATTGTTATAACCATAACTTACTTCCATCCCTTTGGTTGACGAAAAGTGACCAAACGATCATAAGGCTACGAACGAACGAACGCAGAGCGCAGCAACCCCCTTGAAGCTCTTTCCAAATTCCAAGCACTTCCCGGCGACCGTCTTCATTGTTGTAACCATAACTCACATCCATCCCTTTCAATGACGCAAAGTGACCAAACGACACGGTAATAAGACTAACGAACCAACGAACGCAGAGCGCAGCAACCCGAATTTACAGACTCTAAATCCTAATAGGCATGTCGCCGTGGTGCGCCGTATTCATTCCAAGCCACTATCACTACTATCACCGTCATGTATGATGTGATGTGAGCCAAAAGAAAAAACGAGGCATCTTCGAGCCTTCAATTTACCAACGAACGTTCCAAACACGAGCTTCTTCAGGGATGGTCCCAAGCTTCTGGACCACCCAATTCCAACAAGAAACATCACTACGACCCTGATAAATGGAAACCACGAACGGTTGTCGTGGTGCCCGTGTCCTTTATGAAATCACCTCGTGCTATTTCAAGGTTACGATAGCGGTACGTCCGAACTGTTCATGCCCTTTGGACATGGGGTCATCGGCAGCACATCCTCCCTGAGAATCACGCATATATCATTCTCTCGTTTCGTCATGAACGCGATACGTATGTATGTATATGGTATGCGGCACTAGTCTAGTGTGGTAGCCCTGACCCCCCGGTGCGCCGCACCTCGACGAATACGGTTATGGGCGAAAACCGCCATCGTTCCAATCCAGTTCGAATCAATTACCCGATTTAAAAACACTGATTGAAAAACCCCCAAGGCACATAGAGGTACATCAAGAGACAAAAATAGCTTGCGGGCGCGACGACACAGGGGCAGGTATGTCATACCTCAGGGGGGGAGGGGGTGGTTGGGACCCAAAAGCACGGTCCGATGAAAATCAAAGCCGAAATCGATCTGGGTCTGATTATCTATTTCAACTTTTTAGAGGGGATAAAAATGTTTTACTCTCCCATACTATCCTACCAAAAATCGAACGAATGTGAGCCACCCTCCGCCGGTAATTTCGCCACTTAGACACCTCCCGCGGCAAGGACAAAAATACCGCGCCGTACATCCATCCATTCATCCACTCACTCAGCCGGCCGGCAGGCCACACCGATAATCCGAGCTGACAAACAGACCGACCCACGGGGGACAGACATCACATCACATCACGTACGTCCAACCCCCAAAATCCAATTTCCCACTACATACATAACATCCATACTTCCCAAAAAAAACCAAAAACGAAAAGAACCATTCCATCAATCCATCAATCCATCAAGCAAAGGGACCCCCCCAAAACCCAACTTCCAGATGAATGACGTCGAGGGGGGGGGTAACAGCGGTTCCAGGTACATGACACCTCGTGCACAGGTTTATCCCAGAAGGGGGCATAACCAAACAACCGGCGCCGGCGCGAGGTGCGCTAGAGAATGATAATGTATAATGTAACACAAACAAACGAAACATTTGTATGTACGTAGCATGTATAAGGGCTGTGATCAGCGGGCCGATCCCTCCACCGAGTCCGAGTAGGTGTGGTATGGTATGTAATTGTAATGTACATAACGTACGTATTTGCGTGCGTGCGTATCTCCATACTTCAGGTTTTAGGCCGGACACAGCGGGGATGGAATGGATGGAACAAAGAACAAGAGAACGAGGAACAAAGAACAAGGAACAAAGAAGAAAAAAAAAGAGTAGCGGATAAAGCTCACAGTTTCAAAAAAAGACCCGCAAAAAACAAAACAAGAAACAAGAAACCTGAAACCCACAGCACAGCACAGACAACGCGCGCCCCGCAGCATGTAACGAACCATATTACTAATACAAATACAATTGTAGGCTGTCGCTAGCCCGCAGCATGTAACGAACCATAATACAAATACAATTGTATGTAGGCTGCGCCCGTTGCTACGTAACGCAACGTACGCACAGCTATTCCCATTCCAACTCGAACTCCATACAAAACACGTGTACACCTAACACTTCCAACAGGGGGGTCGTGGACGGCCGTCCACGCCAACACAACACAATACACAGTAATAGGGATCACACACAGGTATACGTAGTAGGGGGAAGAAATCCAATTCATCCGGGTACAAAATGACGCCATTGAAATAATTGATCTCCATGGCGAACGCATCAAGCTTCAAGCAACGAATCGACAAATCATCAAATCACCACACCAAATCAAATCAAATCAAATCATCAATCCATCATCAATCTTCAAATCTTCGAATCATCAAATCCCCAAATCAAGCCCCCGCTCACGCCGGCACCAGTGACCCAATGACCCAAATGACCCAATGACCCCAAAGGCGACCACAAATGACCCAAATGACCCAAACGACCCAGCAACGTGATGCAAAACAAACAAACAGCATGGGATAGATAACGGAGGAATGTTCCATCGGTTCCATGGGTACATGTACACGTTTCCATAGATCTCCCCCCGCGCAGCCGGGTGGGTTCGAGATCTTCCCGGTCCCTTTCTTCCGGATTACCCCAATTCTGAATGAATCAAACAAACGTTAACGGCGCTACTGCGCCCCGCGTTTTCTTTTTCCTATCGATAGGCGGGGCGGATAGTATGTAGTATGTATTAGTATGTTTAGAATGGAGGGTTGACGGATGGGTATAGGACGTATACTTTGTCGTACGTATGGAGGTTGAGCTCTCTAAGAATCATGGAGTTGGGGGGGGGAGGGGGTAGGCACAGCTTGTGCGTTGGTGCGTCGGTGCGTTGGGGTAGAATGTTGGTGCGTTGGGGTGGTTGGGGATGGAGGTAGGGTGGGGGCATCATCGATATATCATCAATGAAGAACTTTCTGATTTTGAATCAATGAAATTCCACAACAACAACAACAACAACATATGTATGTATGATGGATATCATCCAGCGTAAACACCTCACCTTCATCTTCCGGAAGCCGCAGGCGAGGAAGGGGTGGGTAGGTGTGGTCTCTAATCGATCACGGCACGGCACGATACGGCACGGCACGGCACGAAAGGGTCGTCAGCCAGCCAGCCGTGGGGACTGCAAAAAGCTTGCTTGAGAGCTCTGTATTTCTTATTTGCTTTCGAGCATCGAAGTTGCCTAAAACAATGGATGGCTGTGCCGGTGAGGACGAGTTTTCCAATAACCCGGCGAGAGTCCGAGGGACATCCGTGTGGCATCAGGCAACCGTGCGTAAATATTGAAAAAAAACGATTCGCATCCATGGGAATGGAAACAACACCAGGAGGTTGGCGCAATGTTCGTTGAAGATTGAGCTTGAAGATAAGCGGGGTCCCTTGGTGCACGAAAAGATTGAATAACCCGGTAGACACAAAAAAAAAAGTTTCTTTAAAAGATCTACGTGTGGGTGGTGGTTATACAACTCGTGCTTGGAACAGGAGAGATCATGAGGTATGTAAATAAAAGAGTCGCAACGGACGAATAGACGAGTGGTAAAAATAAGATGAGCGTCTAAAGTACGAGACGAATGCAGGGTCGGGATAGGGGTGTGGCGGACTAGAAACCGCCAAGGCAGCCGTCGTCTTCTACGTCAAAGGACGACTGGAGGGCACGGGCGACGCGTTTTTTAGTCGGACTGCGGAGGGTGGGACAGTCTGGTATCCGGTCGGGAGTGCGAGATGGGTCGTGCTTGCGTTCTCTGCGACGCCTGGGTTTGGGGACGGGCGTGTCGTCGTCGTCGTCGTCGTCGCAGGGAAAGGTAGAGCGGGAAGACGGGGGAGAGGGTGGATGGGGAAGAAACGCAAGGGCGGTGGGAGAGATAGGGCTGACTGCGTATGGATCAGGGTTGAATGCATAGCAGCCCGGGAAACGCGACTGGGCCGGGGGACTGGAAAAGGCATCGGACTCGTCTGACTCGGAGGAGAGATCGGGTATAAGCGAGGGAAGACGGTCAGCGTCTAGCTTGAGTGCGCGTGGATGGATGCCGCGGCTGGTGTGGTAGCGCGAGGCGGGGTCGTCGAGGGTGTATGTGCGGCCCGGGCAGCCGCGCTCGGGCAGGGCACACGAGTTGGGGGAGACCTGGATGGGAGAGCGGTCATAGTACGCAACAAAGGTGTGGGTGGTGAGGGCGGACGAGGGCGGGAAGTGGACGGCGAGATTGGAGGTGCCGCGGGCAGCAGGCTGCTTGAGAATAGGGCGTGGAGACTGGGAGTGCATGACTGGCGATAAACCAGCGGTCAGCAGTACAACGCCATGGCAGTCGCAGGCAGTGGTTGGTTATAAAAGATGGCCATCATATTCTTTCTTTTTTTTCCACGCCGGATCGACTTGGCTCGCTTGGCTCACGGCCAGCGTTTCCCAAATCGGGCCCCGCCTGGCGTAAATCCCGCACTCCTCAAGTGGCGCATCCGCATGCTCGGCACCCTTCTGGCCCCCACGCTGTTCACTCAGATCCGACATAACATAACCACCATATCATTTACTATCCATCCTGCCCACCCCCAAATTCCCTCACCCGGGCGTCTCTGATAACGACCCTGCATCACTGCATGTACTCACATCTGAGATCTTCGTATAGAAACACATACCCACAACAGTCAATCACATAGAAGGTTTCTGTCCCTGAGGCCTATGTATGTACTAGGTTAGGTGTACTACGTGTGATCATCATGGATTTGTGGGACTTGTCAAGTGTCACCCAGCAAATCCACCCATCTGAGGCTAGTGAAACGACACGCTCGTGCTTATCGGGTATACACAGTTTATACCTGTGCTTACAGTGCAGTGCAAAAAAAAATCCAAGACAGACAGAACAATTTACGATTCGAAACGCAAACGGTCAAGGTAATCAATCACTAATTAACACGAGTCACACAACCACAGTCCACAGCACAACCCAACATTATGTACATACCAAAAAAACGCCACCACGCTCAGACTCAGAACCCCAGAAGAATAGAGAAAGAAAGAGCCAAATCAAAAATTCTTTCTTTCTTCTTTTGTGCATGTACGTTGGGGGTAGACAAAAACAAAACGTTCAACAGATCCTTACACGAGCTCCGCGTGCGCGTGACCCGACCGGGCGTAAACCACTGCCTGTCGAAACGGCACGAAAAACCCGGTTGGTCCGTGCGCGCTTCTCATCCGGGCGAAGATGAATGACACTGACAACTGACAATGACAATGACAAGACGCTTGGCCGACGAGACCTACCTACCTACCTACCTACCTACCTACCTACCTACCAACGTGGTGGGTGGGGTGGGGTGGGGTAATGAGATCTTGAGAATCCCACCACCGAAAAATAAAAACGAAGCGCTTGGCAAGGTCATCAATCAATCTGTCTGCTATTTTGACTTTGCTTTCTCTTGGGGGCTCTTGGGTGGGGGGCGTGGGTGGGGAAGAAAAAGGAAGAAGGGGGAAGAAGGAGGGGGGGGGGGGAAAAGTGAGGACCTTGGCAAGCAAGGGCTCGCTGGGCTAGCCGGCCGTGAGACAGAGAAGAAGCCCCCGGCGGGTGTGGGTAGCTTCGACGGACATGGAAAATGGAAAATGTACAACACCTTTTTGATTATTCGGCTGGCAGGCCAAGGGGGGGCTGGCTCATACTCATACACACAAACTTCCACAGATATGAATCATGACGTAGAAGAAGTTTCCTCTAAACAAAACCGGTGTTCTATCGTCAGAGAGAAAGAGGTTGCCAAGCGCGCGCGCCGCACTTCCACGGAACGAGCTCAGCGTCCAACCAAGGAAAGGACCTGAAAGGAAACCCAAGACGACAATGCCAGCACAAAGGGACAAGAAAAAAAGCTAGTAGATCCGTGGAGCCGAGAGAAAGCGGTAGCAGAGGAGAGTTTCAACGGCAAGTAGACACATCCATCCTTAGTTGGGAGGGTGACTTCCTAACAGTAGAGAGAGTCATGTGCTATATGTACAACAACCCCACCGGCGCCAAGTCCAGTTGCAGGTCCTCCTGCCTCCTCCCGGCCAAGGAGATCCCGACTCGACCTCGAATCTTCATTCGTAGTTCCAGTCATGCATGCATATATAAAAAAAAGAAAGGAGGGACCACGGAAAACGTCGTTTAGGGAGCATGGGAGCAGTTCCTCTGCTTGGCATGGGCTATCTCGGAAGGTTCTTCGACAGTACCAGAAAGATCGCGGGCCTCGGTCACTGGGCTGCCCCCTTCAGCACTCCTAGGGATCCGCAAGTACTCCTGCGTGCTTCGGGCATCGTCATGCCAAGCTATCCTTACCCAAAATCTAGAACCTCGCATCTCCAATCTATGTGTGGCAAGGCAAGGAAGCTAAAAGTGAATGTTTCCAGCCAAGACAATCACAGATAGCGAAGCCTAGTCCCGAGCTTCATGTCAACACTTCTTCCATGCATGTATAATAGGTTGCCCCAATATGAAAGCAAGAGTCTAGTTGTTGGTTACACCATGTTGTCAACAATCCTGAAAAAAGCACGTCAGCATGCTGACAAATTGCACGAAAACCAAAAAACCACTCTTCCTGAATACACTGAAGGGGAATCGAACCCCTGCCGCTTGCTGGACACATAAGTGGAAGGCAAGCATGATAACCACTTCACCATCAGTGTCATTGTAAACGTACCTTTGCGTTCACATGTCAACGTCATCCCGGACCGGCTTCCCTCCCTGACGCGAGCGTGGTACTCTCAAGACTCGAGATGCAAAAAGCTCCCAGAGGCCCATTGCCATGGCACGCACCATCCGGGCATCCGTAGTCCAGACCTGCAGCGCCCGTTTCTCCATCCCAGACACCCTCGCAAAACTCGAACAACTCACCCGCCTCGCGCATGATCGCGACCACTCCCAGCTCTGCGTCTTCCCAGAAGCATTGTGCGTCTTTTTCGTCCCCCGCTTATCCAATGACGCCTGAGCGTATCGTCGCAGCATCGGTGGGTACCCCAAGTTCTCCACGTTCGGCACATCCGTTGGCACGCGCGCCGATTCCGGCCGCGATGAGTTTGCACGATACTATGCAGGTGCCATCGAGGTGCCCTCGCCCGCCCTCACGCGCATCGAGGAGATCAGCAGGGAAACAGGGGTTTTCCTAGTTGTGGGCATCATCGAGCGGGATTTGGGAACATTGTATTGTACGGTCGTGTTCGTGGACCCAGTAAAGGGGTATGTGGGGAAACATCGGAAGCTCGTGCCCACGGCGATGGAAAGGATAGTCTGGGGCCAGGGAGACGGATCGACACTGCCTGTGCTGCAGAAGAAGTTTGTGAGTGGAGACAGAGAAGTGGATACGAGAATGTCGGCGACGATATGTTGGTGAGTTGCCAACCTACGTCTATCATACAACCTTTGACCGCTGAGCCAGGGAGAATTACATGCCACTGCGTACGGTCATGTCATGTCTCGTGTAGTGTCCTCCTCTCAAGTCTCGACCATAGTTCGGACGTATTACTATAGTTTTGGAACTGAGCTATACTGCGTTTCCACTGTCGATGATCGTCCAGAATGGCAAAACACGATGCACCACATCGCCCTTGAAGGCGGGTGCTTCGTCCTTGCAGCCTGCCAGTACGCAGAGGTGTGTCTCCTCGAGTCTGCACCAACCAAAGCCCCTAACAAGACCATTAGGCGAAAGATTTTCCAGACGAACATTTCGTCCTCACAAACGCAGGCAATGGTAGCCTCCCGGAGCCCAACAAAGTAATGCTCAACGGAGGAAGCGTCATCATCAGTCCCCTTGGTAAGATCCTTGCAGGCCCCTTGCGTAATGCGGAGGGTGTGTTGACCGCTGAACTCGACTTGGATGATGTCGCGCGTAAGAAGTTTGATTTAGACGTCGTTGGTCATTACGCCAGAAACGATGGTCGGTGGTAATGATTCTCTTTTGATCTGTTGAAGCTCACGTAATCATAGTTTTCAAACTTACTGCGAATGCGCCACAAGCTTGATAGTCTGCTGCAGGAGTATATGTATGTAAATCGTAAACTCCCCAAACTATACTTTCATTGGAATACGAGGGTTATCAACAGTCAGAAACTCATCCATCTCAATACACCACGATCCAAGTTCGTAGCCACATGATACTTAAATTAATACCTTTTTTCATCCATTGATATCATACACTCAAAAGATGCTCCACACCTCGACTTAAACATAATAATTCTGCACAGCAAGGTTCTTAACCTTGAACAAGCCCTCCGCGTTCTTGTCAGCAATGCGGGTCTGTTGACGATCATGCACGTTCTTAACACGCGCCCGTACGTATTCTAGATTAACGGTTCAGTGGACACACTCGTCAATCAACGAATCCTTACCAGCAGCAGTAACCGGAGCTTCCTGCGGATCGAGGTCCGCTTCCGTCAGGAGGCCCTCACGTATCAGCACAGGACTCGGGACGGGAACCATGGGGACGCTGTCTCCCGGGCGGACGAAGTAAAAGAGGCCTAGACGTTCGAGGTGCGCCTGATCTGCAGGCGGGCGGACAACTCGGTGAACGGCACTCTTGATATATCCCTAATAAAAGAACACATTTGACTTGATCTGAGTATATACCCGAATAATTCCTTTGCATACCTTGGTGAGGAAAGAAAGCGTGTCGGCAGCGTTACAGATGATACCGCCGTCGACGTGTTTGATCCATTTCCATTCGTTGTCCGGTGTGCGAACTTGGAGACTGTGAAGTGGTTGGGAAGACTTGTGAGGGAACATATTCGGAAAGCGTACGCAGCGACGCGTTGTGAGAAGAGCAGGGTAAGGGAACCAAAGTCTGTATGGCCAGCAATCCACTGCTCACCGATCCTGTCGTCCTCTTCATGCGAACGTGGGTGGTAAATCATCTACCAGAACCATAACTTGTAGGGAAGAATAAATCTTCTACATTATGACGCCTACGTAGCGGAGGTGGTCCTCTGAAGGAGCGTCGTAATCATGTTGTTCGACAAAGTAATTTTCAGGAAGCTCAAGGATGATCGCAAAGAGCATGAGGAGCTTGCGAATCACATTGCTCCACACTTTCCGATGGAACGTCGCGATTTCGGTTTCGAAATGGTTCACGAAATCGTGCCTTGGTACATGAGCATAATGCGGGATGTATTTTGGGATATTCAGCTATGAGATATGAATGGGGGTGATGTGTATATTTAGAAATCAGGGTCGTACCACTTCCATGTTCTCCTTTACGTTCGTGTTTCCTATGAAGCGTGTTGGCTCACGATATCCAAAGTTGCTGCGCAGCAAACAAGAGTTTATCATGTTCCTACTAGCCCCACCCCGTATAACTTACTTTCCAACGGTAAAATCACATACTACTTTCCTCTTCTCCTCGAGAGGTTGTTTGAAAAACGTATTGCCGATGGCGAGCTGCTTATCAACTTCCTCCTCCTTAAGACCATGACCAGTAATAACCCAGAAGCCCCAGTTCGTAAGAGCATTCTTCAGCTCCTGGGCAAGCTGTACTTTGCCACCGGGAGTGTCGAACTTGGACAAGTCGATGACAGCCAAAGGAGCCCAATCCAGGGGAGCAGACGTCTCGCTTGGGTGCGCGAAATATTCAAGTGAGGGTTTCGTGAGAGCAGGCATATAGTATCAAACACGAGCTAGAGGAATAAGGAAACGGTAGGGACATGCGGAGCAGAGATGTACCCATGGCGAAGCATTCGCGAGAGCTCAAAGCACCCGGACCGATGATACCCATAAAAATATTCCTGTCTATAATTATAGATTGCGGCTTGTTCTATGTTTAAATTCAATGCGATGGAGCTAATGACCGACGAAGCCTCGAAGTATCGGATAATACTGCTTTGACATTGGAAATTAGGTGGATGATGCGGGATGGAGATAGAAGGCTTTCGTCGGTGATAGAAATTTTGCCCAATGGTATCTGTGTTCGACCGCTTTTCCACCATGCATTACAACCCTTGACGCATGTCAGTCGGGAGAAGGAATCATTAGCTGCCGTCTGCCGGTCCGGAGACATGGCTGCAAACTATATTTGTAGCGACAATGACGGGACTTGGTCGACAGACGAATTTTCGTGAAATGGCACTTCTTCAAGACTACAGTTGACTCGCTGGGCCGAATTCTAAGATCACGATGCCGACTACTGCAAAAAGAACCTCGGCATTCCGTCGGACCCCCACTCTGTCCATGTTTTTTGGAAGTACTGCATGCAGCACCCGCTAGATCAAAGATATTTATAATCAAGAGCAAGGAAAAGGTAGAATGCGTGACAGATGGCTCTTACGGCACTTCGGACGGACTTCGATAATGCCCAGGTCATCGCTCTGCGTGAGTTCCGTTACGTCAATCCTACAACCATGATACCTACGTCCACTATTACCAATTCGCCGCCTCCGTCGTTTGACAAAGATAAACTAGGCTCCAGCGAGGAGAAGGAGGACAAGCGCCACAGTCCATCTCCATCTCCATCAGAAATACGCCGAATTCAACGCAAAATTGGTTGGTTTGACAAGACATGCAGTCGTCGATCCGTGAATGCTGATATCGACTTCTCACAGATATCAGGATTATCCCTTGGCTTTGCTTCACCTACCTTGTTATGAAGACCGACGCCAATAACATCACAAACTCTGCGATAATGAATGCCGAGGAAAAGCATGACATCAAGTCCCAGCTCAAGCTCAGTCCGGACCAATGGAACTGGGTTATAGCTTGCTTTTTTTATCCATATGCATTCCTAGAACCCGCGTCAACACTGATGATTAAAAGGACAACGTACGCTCTTCCTTTCCCTTCCTAGTTTGTTTGACATGCTGAGCAGAAAGCTCGCAGCCCGAGTTTCTGGCTAGGCCGCCTGATGGTGACATGGGGTATTATCTGTGCCTGCGTCAGTGTGGTCCAAAAATATGGTGACCTTATCGCAGTCCGAGTTTGTAAGCCCTCCGCGAGGCCAACCCGTACAGCTTTTACAGATACTGACAACCACATGTTCAGTGCAAGGAGCCGCCGAAGCGGGATACTATCCCGGTATCATTTACTACCTCGCATTTTGGTTCCGGCCAGACCAGATGTCCCAACGAGTCGCCGCGTTCTATTCTTTTGGTCAATTGAGCGGCTTCCTTGGTGGATTACTAGCATTTGCAGTTTCGCACGCCGATGGTCGCCTCGCGGGCTGGCGCTGGTTGTTTATCATAGGTGTGCCTCAAACCGAGGGAAGACCGACATCGACTGATTTAACGTCTAAGATGGGATACCCGCATTCTTGATGGGAGTCGTGACGTTCTGGTTACTTCCTGACTATCCACAGACCGCCAAATTCCTAAATAATGATGAGAAATCTGTAATCATCGCTCTGCTCAATGAGCATGCTCCTTCAAAAGAGGCGAGGACTTGGGACTGGAAGCAAGTCATTGGATTATTCAAGAATCTTACCTTCTGGTCATGGAACTTGGTTTGGTTTTGCCACGCAGTCGGAGGATTCGGATTGTCCTTCGCGTTGCCCACCGTTATCTTTCAACTAGGTTTGAGTGTCAGACATGAACTTGCAGCTTTCTGCTGACGGTGTGCTCCGCGTCAGGCTTTACGTCCTCAGCTATGAGCAATGTCCTAACGATGCCTCCATATTTCTTGACCTTGATTGTCTTGAATACTCTCGGTTACCTTGTTCAGAACCGGAAGTTCAATCCTTTCCGTGTGGCCATTGTTTGTATGTGGTTCATTTTGGTCCCGGTCACACATACCAATGCCTACCATAAAGTGGAACTCATCAACATAATCTGTTGCATTCTTCTCCTTCAGGTTAACGTGACTATCGTCAAATATCTGGCCCTGTGCGTGGCGACATCAACAGCGGGCTCTGTTTTTCCAATCTTGTGGCCATCACGCGTGAAAGCTGCGCCTGGCACCACCGCGGCAGGAGTAGCAATTGGAGTAACTAACGCGATGGGTCAATTTTCTGGCATTTTGGGCCCGACAATCTTCTCAAGTAAAGTTTCATACAACTAGTTTCCTGAGGAAATACTCAAACGAATCACTAGCCATCTATGGTCCAACTTACCGGGTGTCCTTCATTGCGTGCTCTGCACTTCTAGCTGGCGCGGTAATCTCAATTGCGACTTCAGGGCTACTTATGGGAGAGTTGATACCAATCAAAAAAAGGGACCAAGACGTCGATGAACTCGTCTTCGACGAAAAAATTTGAATCTGATGCATCCACACTAGAAAGAAACTTTGGTAATATCGAGGAAGTATTGGGACAGACAAGATATAATGTAACATAGCTGACGAAAACCAATCTCAAGTTGCAACAGTTTGATAGAGCACGAAGAGGTGGTAACTGAACGCAGTCCTTCAATCGACGCGTTTGTTGCTAACATTGCCCGTGGCCTCGTTATACTTCGTGGCAAGTCTGTCGAACTCGGCAGCCTGCTGAGCGGCTTGCTTTTTGAGAGTGTCTATGGCGGTAAGACGTCAGCCGTCGGTAAGTACCAAGTGTATCATGGGCAGACTACCAACCGAAATCCTTGGCTTTGGACTGCTCCACCGCGAGCTGCTTCTTCAGCTTCTCAATCTCTTTCACCGCGTCTTCACCTCCTCCAGTCGATTTAGCGGAGGCAGACTCCTTTTTCAGTTTGGCATATTGCTCTTGGGTGTAAATGAGGTCGAGGATGATGTAGAATGTGCGAGTAAGGACAAGAGAGAGGAAGAGTGTGAAACCCGTCAGATACGTATTCCTTTGAGCACTACAAGCCTCATTAAAAATGAATGAAAGACGAAGAAGGAAGACACGGAAAACGCACTAGAACTTCCTCGCTGCGATGTTAGTCTCGGTCCTGACGTCACTGTACGACCCCTGTTGTCCAGATTTCGCGAGCTCGGCCTCGGCGCTGATTTTGAACATGCGCTGTAAAGCGTCTGCAAAGAGTATGCCCACGAAACTATATGCTCAGGCGTCAGTAATTGGAAGGGGAAGTGATACGTGCTGCGGGAACGAACATAAACGATATTTTGAGCGCGTATGCGACCTTTGCAATTATAGGGGACTCGGAGAGGAATCTAAAAACCTTTTTCCGCACTGTATATGGAAGTGGCGCCACGAGAAGGCAGAAAGTAGCCATCTAATGTTCAAAAAATTAGAGTTGCTGGAAGAGTGAAGTGAGACGCACCTCTGCTGCCAGGAGCATAAAAGTAAGAGAGTAACTGGAAAACATGAAAGATATAACAATAGATCGACCTTTGTATTCAACTCACTAGATTGTCATGGTCGTTGAGAGTCAGGGAGTACGTGTCCGAAGATCAACTTGAAACAGCCTTTGGTATATGACGCGGTCACGCAGATGTCACAAGTTGCACAGCTATAACCACCAATTCCGCATCCCCTCTATGAGTAACCTCTTTAAACCCTGAACCAAGGTTCCCATTATTGATAGACCATGGAGTAACTTCTCTTTCCGCTTGTCTAGTTGACTGAGGATCATAGATTTCAACCTTGGTCACCGAAAGCTATTGGAGAGATCAGCAGCCGGCGCAGCAGCTGTGATTGAGTTCTTCGCCATCACGTCGAGATTTCGTGTCTACTTAGTTTTTTATGCCTCAATGAGTGAGTATGCACTCTGCATAGACCGCCTCCGTCCGTCCCCTTCGTCGGTTTACGCTGGCACAGGTCGTCTTGAGTCATTACTCAATCCTTGTAAGCGATCCCGCTGATTTCTGAGCCTAAACTATGCGTGTGTTAAATGATTTCATAAGCCCCTTGACCATCTGCTATATACTTCTCTTCGAGGCCTCGCTGTCGAAAGCTTCGCGAAAAGTAGGAAACAAAGTTATCCTTTCAGCGCAAACCCAGCCTTCATGATACGTTACCTCTTCAAATGCATTGAAGTAACGACTAAAGAATTTGAGGCATATCAGTTTCATAACTAAAATCTATAATCTGTGGTGGGATTTCGGAGACAGAACCCACAACCATGGTCTAGAGAGTTGGTAGTGTATAAGCACGTTGTTCTATGACCGATACAAGGGAAGGCTGCCACACGTCATGTCAGCGGAAATAAATGTAGCCCGTAATTCCGCATTTATCGCTATATTTGCGAACGGCATTGCCTCTTTCTTATAAGTTGTGAGCTGGAGTTTAGGATCGGAACACAAGTCGCAATCGTTTGCGACAAAGGAATAGACTAAACTATCAATAGTAAAGTATTCCAACGTGTTACAAATTTGATGTCCAGGTCCGACGCTCATAAAAGGAGGGAAGATTACTGTTGAGTACACTGCAGCTACTGTTGCACCATTGGTTTCCAAAGCACACCCACGAGTTAGTTTGGGCTACCAGTACCACGTTCTTTCTTATAACAACGTTCTGAACCACAGTGGTAAAAATCTTCTATTCCTTCCTCCATTCTAAGGCTCACATGATAATAACACAGATTTTATTCGGTACAAGTCGCTCCAGATACATCTAGGATTACATGAAAAGATGAAGATTACAAAAGAAATCGAGTGTGAAGCCAAGAACCAACAGAGATAGAAGATACAGGATACGAGATAGATATCTAGGCCAAATCCAAAAGGCAGAGTACACAAGTCCAGGGAGAATATGATGAAGATGCAGTCGATGATATTTGCGATAATCTAAGATAGCAGCCGATGGTCCGAGTCTATACATGCAAGTCGGCGTCGATTATATTGTGCAAGAGAGGCAGTATTGATGGTGTCGAAGCAAGCCAAGTCGTTCCAGACGACGCATGAGGCAAGGAGAGATCGCCTATGCATGCAACTGATAGAAATAAAGTAAATGATAAAAGTCTCGTCCTTGGCGACGCGCGAGGGTCCTAGTTCGCTCCAGCTCAAAAGGCTCAATCCGATCACTGATCTAATCCAAGACTGAGTAAGCGTCGCACCAACAAAAAAGTGTACTTAAGGATACGTACCACTTCAAAGCCACACCACGCTATGCATCCGCGGAAGTCCAAGCCCGGCTCGACCACCAGCCGCAAAGCTGACACGTGCCACCCTGCAAACGTGAGGGCCGGCGAAAGCGAAGGTTGCGCACCCTTCGCCTTCGCAGGTCCTCACCAATGCAAAGCCACACGCGAGCATCAATGCGGACATGGAGGGTCGACTTGGGGGCGCGTGATATAACATATCCCCGCGTCCGGGTGCGCTGCCAAGTCTGGTGCTACTCGAGCATGATCGGGCGGAGTGGACTTCCTGTTTGCGGATGCAAGTGATAAGGCTTGAATCAGGAGGTCTGGAGCTTGAGCATGGGCGAATTTCAGATCGTCGCAAAGTCTCCAAAAGGTAGAGAAGTGAAGAAATGACAAAGAACAAGAGATGAATCCAAATGAGAGGACAAAAGCAGAGAGAGCAGAGAGAGTTTGGATAGAGCAGATAGAGACAGCTTTGGGCCACTTCGGTCACAGATAATCCTACGGCGTATGAGTCAAAATATGATGTGCTAAGCTAGGGGACAACTCACTGGAAGTGGGGGATTGGTGGAGAGAAATTCATTCATTTCCTTGCGGAAACTGTCAACGAACAACTGGTTCTCCTACACGCAGCCAAATAAGACACTGAGACGGACCGCGCATACTGAGGACCACTCACCCAGTAGGGAACGTCGTGTGTCAGGTTTATATCCCAAGTTGCTCCTTGAATGTCCAATGGGATTTCTTCTGGTTGGAACATGCAAGAGACCCTTGAAATTTTTGCGGCGAGAGTGTCCTTGTAGGTCTACATAACTTATTGTCAGATAGGGAAATGAAGCCAAAGGAGATTACTTACTTCGCGAACATCCGGGACCTCGATCAGGGGGGGGAGGACAGGTGTGATGAGTGTGTCTTCGGTAATGGAATAGAGGTCGTGGACACCGTATGTACTGTTCTGCTCAAGGACATGAGTCGTGTAAGGTGCTGAATCTGAATAAGCAATTTGGCCAGAATCGACGCTGAATTGGAAGGCGGCGATGTCAACGATGGGATCCTCAGCGTCCTGGTGCTTTCGTGTCAGGAGCAGTCAAAAAAGCGAAAATGATGCTTACGTGAGTCGAATCGACAAGCTCGAAAGCGTCGAACTTGGGAGCAACAGTCACAGTGCAGCCTGTAGGAGATTGTGTCCAAACGAAGACCTCGCCCTGAAGATATAGGTCAGAAACGGGATTGAAAGATAATGCACACGATGGACAGACATTATACTCCGAATGTTCGGCGTCTTTGTTCAAAGTACGTTGACCTTTTACAAGCGGGGCCTGACAGACAAATCAGAATATAGTAATGGCCAATACACAAGTGAGCTTACAATGATGGCAGCGAGCTTGATAGAGAAAAGGAACAGAAATACAAAGCCTGAGAGGCAAGTCAGACACAAGGCGATGCTGTGACTAAATGGAGCCAAGTCTTTAGAAGAGGTTTGGGCGTGTACGGTGGGAATGGCAGCGGGAAGGAGCGAGTTGTGGTTGTAAAGAGCCACGCTCAAGGCGGGCATGTAAGGATGGAAGAGGTTGTCGAAGGCGGGGTAGAGGATGAGGTCTGTGCCAGGAATGGGGGCGTCGTCAACGGTACAGACTTCAGGAGGGGTAGGAATAAGGGCAAGGGCAGATCCAGGGGAGAGAGCGAGGTCAAAGGTTGACACAGGAGTACCATACTCAGAGCAGGTATCGGGCAGGGAGAGAATCGGATACGCCCAGCTTGGGCAAGTGTTTTTGGGACGACCGTCCTGACGGCTTGCCAAGGGCGTCGGGCACAGTACTTCCTGAGCTTCCATCTGCCTGACCACATGCCACGCTACGAGTTGCTCGACAACGACCATCGAGCCACCACCCACCACGAAACGGCGATGGTTGGGGTTACTGAGTTTGATGTTCCCGATAGTAAACCAGACGCCAAGGGTCATAGTGTAGATTAAATAGACAAACATTTTTGGCGGTGAACGAAGTGGTTCAAAGTAAAGATGAGTAGACCGGGAAATTCACTATTTATATGACGTTTCGCGGTGGCGGTGCAAACGCGTCGCGTCCATTGTACCACGTGCTGACGCGTGTCACGTGTCACGTGCCACGCATGCAACGCGTATATTTTCTAAACCTTATTTCAATCAACCATAGGTATATCCATATGAGTTAGAATACCTACGAATCATAACCAGTTCCAGTCAACGTGCGCCTCGAGTGAAGGCGGACCTCCTACAGTCCGCTTACAGTAGTTTGTTACTTCGAACCAGGCCATTATCAGCAGTTGTACAAGTCACGAGCATCTACACATAGAGCTAAACTCTGGGTTCGAGAGCTTGTGCTGATCACTTTGCTGTATTCACCTTTCTTGAGGGTGTTATAATAATGAAATAATGAAGCTGTGGCATCAAGGTAGACTGAACCTTGGGTGTGCTCACAACGCACAGCGGAGTAATGATCGATGGCCTCCCCCCCCACCATAAACGCTCCTCCAAAAAAAAGAGTAATGATCGATCGACGGACGAAACGTCAAAAAAGACACTGGATTTTTATCGCGGTGCTTGCACAGAGGCTGCTGAGCAAGTTCAAGTCATTCACATCAGGTGATCGCCTTTCTGCACCATATGACTAATAAGCTTTCTTGTTCTTCGGTCCTGACTTCTCTCAACCATCTTACAAGCAAGAAAGTTCATGACGATGAAAAAGAGAATCCATGAACCAGCGGAACAAGGATGTATCTACCACCCGTAATTCCGAACCTCTCGTCACAGATCGCACTCAATGCTTGCAAGTTCCCCGCTACGGAATGACGTCAATGACCAGAGCTTTGTCTACTCTGCGTAACGGGTCGCAGGATAGTAACGCCCTTGATTCTAATGGGACAGGTAGTCCAACTGGTTCGTCGAGTGCAATTCCGACGTGTTCCATTTTAGACAAAACGTCGGGATGTCAGAGTAAAGCGTCTTTCCTTGATAACCATTTACCTACAGATTCTCTGTAGACTGCGACGTGTTTGCAACTTCCATCCATTTGTACAAATCTGGAAGTCCAGATGATACGGACACAGGAGGTTAGGTAAGGTTGTTATGTGAAGAGAAGAGCGCAAGGACTAGCGACAGCTACGGAGAATCAGTATGCCTTTCGCTACGCTGTAGAATCTCACGGTGTTAGACCTTAGGCCTTTGAAGCTCAATAATTGGCAACAAATTGTCCTCCAGTACTCAGTCTACAACTATCTTTTAATCAGACGAGCTTAACCTACTGACTCGGGATAGATATTCGCCTTCGACAATTTGTTCCTTGCAAGACAAGAAAACATCTACTATTTAATGTACAAATGAAAACATACAAGCAATATGATACAGGATAGGCATGTATCTCTTGAACTTGGGTAGTTGATATAGCAAAAAAAATAGCATATGAGAGGGCTAGGAAGATAGCTTGTCAACACAGAAGACAGCCGGGCCATATATCAATCTTGCTAACCTGCAGTTCATCCATTCAGCTCTTGTACTTCAACGTTTCCATCCACGAATGTTCCTCTCTCCTCTCGATATCATAATCAAGGCCAATCCTCTCATCCCTTTCACAAGTGCATTTGGGCTGTAAGGTCTCAATCAACTTCGCTTTCAAAAATATATACGCCGTCCCAAAACCCAGGTTTCCCGCCAGAATAAAGCAGGCTGTAATCACCATATCCTCGCGAGTGTAATGTTCACGCAAGCCAGCGACTGCGTAGTTTATCACACCTGAACCCATAAGGATTCCTGCACAGATTGCATCATACTCGACCGTTGCGTGATTATGGACGATGGGGGAGCGCTCTGATTGCGGACTGTCAAACATGACGAATGTGCACAGAACGGCGTAACTGAGAATGTTTCAAAGTGAGCGCTTAGACATTGAATCTGCGAAAGACTTTCAGTGGCTCACCAAAAATTCGCAAAGACCAGAACGCCTGATAATGACATTGTTCACCAAGCGTGAGTTGGAGAAATTGAAAAACAGTTCTACTGGACATACCAAGCCTGAAAATACAGGTCAGTGAGTATGCATCATCTGGATTTACAGTCGTTCGAATATTGAACACTGAAAGAACTCACAAGACGTATCGGTCATCAGGAGGAAAAATCATGGACGACATAGAGCGGCTTTGGACCTGTGGGGAGTCTGCCTAGTATTTTGAACTGCATGCAGTGCATTCCATTACTCCGATCACGCGAACTGCCCCTTCGTTTCACAGGACGTATACAGCATTTGAACCAAAAGAGGAGTACAGTACAGATACTGATTATACTTGAACTAGAAGGTGCACTGCATTATGATACAATAATAGGGCTGTCCATGATTTACGTAGGCTATTCACCAGGGAAGGTTCGAATCTGATGGAAAAGGTGGTGTGAAAACCATCAGATTGGCTTGCTGTGATACACCAGTACTATAACGTATCGTATCTAGAATCAAAAGAGGCAGATATAGTCTTTATGAAGGGCGCCGAGGACACCCACTAAGCAGCGGTCACATCGGTGTTACCTGGGGGTGCGGCTTTGGTGGCATAACGCGGCAAAGTCTCAATTGGCTTGGAGATAAGATATCCTAAAGGTCGTCGATCATTAGCGAAATGAAATAGACGCCAGCCTGAACCCACCATTCAGGCCTGCAGCCTTTTCACCCTGTCTTCCAAAACCAAAACCGGTCTTCGAAGAACTTGTTTGCGACCCATGATCGTTTCCAGTGAAGATGCTCGAAACAACCGATGACGCAGCAGAAGTTGCCTTCGACATCGCAGGACGTACATCGACACCAGCAACGTGCGTTGGTAGAACGCTCTTAGCTTGTTCGCGCCAAGATGTCAAAGAACGCTTGGCTCTAGCGGATTCCCGCCAAATTAGTCCTACTAGAATGTTGAGACAGCCGATTGAGAACAAAAGGAAGGCAGCGACGAGTGTAAAGGTATCAACACGATGTGAGAGGATAGCAGCCCCAATCCTATGAGGTCCAAGCTCATCAAAAATGATGAGGCGTAGGTAAAGGAAAGCTTACAAGCATTGCATAATGCCTAGAGGTCCGAGACCAAAGCCTTTGCCTAATACAGGGAAATAGAAATCAAAGAAGCGCGACGGCCACCCAAATTCTGACATGATAAGCAAGATGCTCTGGCCGATAATCAACAGCCTGTTAAGGACAGCCCAGAAGACACCGGCTGGCTGATTGGGTACAGTGCTTCCCCTTCAAAACCGACCATATAAAATATAAGGAAGAGCTCTAAGTAGATCGAGAGATATCATACATGATATAATCCATGTATGACATATAAACCGTCGAATTGGAACCACTAGATGTTGTCACAGTGGAATTGGAACCTGAAATGTCAGCAGAAACGAAACGATTGACCGCTTCAATATCATGGACAAGAGTCACAATGTTGCTGGCAAAGACAAGGATGAGCGCGATAATGCTCAGGGTGCGAACACCATTGAGACCGATGAACGTGTCTGGTTTGGAACCATTATAGGTTAATGAAAAGTAAACTGGACATTACTAAAGCCCGGTAACTCACAAGCACGAGGAGGCAACATTGAAACAAGGATGACGAGAAAGGCGAAACAAACTAGGTGCGCAGCACCGAATGGGAAGAACAGGGGAAAAGGAGGGAGGTAGCTGGCAGACCAAAGAAAAGGATACAGCGCCATTTGTCATTCACATCCTACTTATGTAGGACCACGAGGCTTGGCCGACGTTGTCCAGGGTTCAAGCGCCTTCATTGTTCTCATGGTCAACGGTACAAGAAGTCCGCTCATTGTTCTTTGTTTTTTGTCAGTCACGTGAGCGCATTTCAACCCACTTCTGTCCCCTTCTTTGACTTTCTGCACAATAAGGTAAGAATATCGTTACTTTTAGTAGTCGATATAGCGACCAGACGAATGGACGTTGTCGCAGAGCTTGTGCCTAGATGTCTACTGGAGTTGTCATGGACCCTGACAAGCTTCTCTCGCATGTGCTACTGTTTCTGGGAGTGTGTAAGAATTACCTTGTACTTAGTTCAATCGGGCAATCCTACGGCCACTGCGACAACGGGTATAGTGTATAAAATATGATATGTATGACAACAACAAACTCGGAATACAATGTCCCTTTCCCAAAGTCTAGACAAGGTTCATATACTTGGCGTGTGAACAGTACTAGGAGATATATCGTAAGAAGAGGTATCAGGAGGTATCTTCAGAAAGCAGAGGGTGATGGATGAGGGCAGCAATACAGATAGTGGAATATCACGAGTCAGGTAATGGAGGAAGTGACGGGACTTGGCTTGCAGGCCGATTTATTGGTCGCTTCAGCTTGCGCTGCTCAAGCTCCCTTGCGCGTTTCTCCTGTTCTGCCTGCATGGCGCTCATAATCTGTATTTGCTGCGCAATGAACTCCGATGTGCCGGTTCTAGATAACGATCGCAATCAGATCGAGGCAATACCATATACAAGTCAAGGGACTTACCGCATGCGAAGAATTCTCAATATGGTCTCCTCGCTTGTAGCCTCCTTTTCCTGCCGCTTCTCCTTCTTGCGTTCTCTGATGGTACCCAGGTTCCTTTGCGAGTAAACACTTTTAGCGCGCTTCTTTATCGTCCCGGACGACTTCAGGCCCTGCTGCATCATACGAACACACTCTTCCATGAGATCATCCCTTAAAAATAGTCAACAAATGCGCTTTGAAGTCAAAAGTAACAAATTCTACTCACGTGTGCCAATCATAGTACAGTCGAATAGAGAGTACGTCGCGATATTTCTGGTTCTGCAGAATCTCTAGAGGTACTGGTCCTTCGCCTCCTGCATAGAAGTAATCCTTCAGGAACTGAGGAAGAAATAAGCGTGACATGCAAAGAAAGAGTGCATTGTACATCATACCTTAAGCCACTTGAACACAATATCGACCTCTTTTTCGCTCATCGACTTCATGTCACTTGAAATATCGGACAAAGGCGGTATCAGTAGTTCCTCCAAAACGGTCAATATCTCTTTCCAGACGCGCGTCATCACCATCTCCTTCGCCGAATCGCTCAGATACGTGTTGAGCGTCTGAAGATTGGCCTCAAGGTAGTCGAATAGCGGGACTATAGCCTGCTCAATTTCCACATCCGTCATTTCCTCAGGCCGTACCCGTGGTTTCTCATTCTGAGGGAGTGGGATCTGGACCTCGTGGTTAGCCGTCCCCATGGTGGAGCGATAGAGTGCTGTCATGTTGCCAAGGGCCTTGTTGTAGTCTAAGGTTAAATTCCCAGGTTTCAGGAGGCTCTTCACAACAGTACGCGACAGGCACTGTCGGACAAATGGCGACATCTCATGTGACCATGTGAGTAATTAGCAACATCGTTACAGTTCGTCGAAAGAGAAAATACCTTATCAATGAAAATTCGAAGCATGTCACCCTCAGCTCGCTTAAGTGAACGGAAAGCCCGTCCAAAGAAAAACCGGATATCGTCCTTCTCACCTTCCATACTGACACGAATCAACACCCGCCCATATGGCTCCAGATTCATCCACAGCTCATGTGCAAGGAAATCACCAAATCTTCTTGTGTCGAGGCAGAGGTACGCCCGTCCGACAGTGTCGTGTTTACCCACCAGAGCTCGGTCACGCACGCTAACCATTAACCACAGCTCCTTCTCCACAGAAATGTCGAAAGATTCTTCCCCTGCGCACGTATTCGTTTGTCAGAAATTCACTGAAAAGGACGTGTGTCCGAGAACGTACATCGTGGATTCAATGTCTCGTAGACCGTCCTTGTCTTCGCAAGACGGTTGCCATCTGGATCACTGAGCGTGACGAAAGTATCTAACTTCGCTGACGGGCTACTATCCAAGGGCACGAGGCCCTCGGCAATCACGATCTTTACCGTGAACAAGAACTTATCGCGTTCCACTTTCTCCGGTAGCGGTGGTGCATGTTTCGCCACCGCTTCAGCCATCTTATCTGCCTCCATTTGCGTGTACATGTTATCGAGCAGCTTCCGTGCTGCCTCGATGTTGTTAAGCTTGACACATGACTGTGGCTGGAAGTTAAAGGGTTCGATTCGTTTTTCACCTGTTACCGCAAGCTGTTTAGCTTTTTCAAGCCATGCTGATGATTTTTGCGGCTGGATGTAGTCCGTCGGTCGCGGGAACATCTCAGCCATAAACATCGATTCGATGCTCCGACAATACTGTTCAACAGTTTTGGAAAGAGTCTGAAAGACAACAGGAACATTAGATATGGCGGATAACATACTATCAGTACCCAGTGTCATGACAAGTACCTTAGTAAGGCCTGTGAAAAACCGTGCATTCTGATACTCATCCTCCCACTCCAGTTCCTGCAGAAAATTGATTGGACTTCGGAGGGAGTCGAAAAGATCAACAATCGAGGAACTGTGTCCCTCAGACCCTTCAGCTTCAAACTGTACAAGGATCAATCAAAAGTTGTCAAAAAAGGATGTTGGCATCAAAATGCATTTCAAAATACCTTGTCTGCAGCGATAGCCTTAAATAACTTGATGAGCTCCACAACAAACGCAACAAAAAACCGATACTCACAGCTTGGACCCACTGTTCTGTTTTGCTGTCTGTATTGATAAGCCATTGCCGGACATAGGGCTCGAAAAAGCCAGTGATATTGAACGCAATTTCCCCCCTGCACGCCAGCTAACTCCAATTGAACTCAGATAGAGATTAGAGGACCTACTGTGGCACAAAAGCGGCATACATGCCGAGCAGCGTCCTTGACCGACGGTAGAGGGCGAAGACATCTTGGATGGGGACATCTGGTGTCGGACCATTCATAGATGATTCAAAGAGGCGCCTCTGAGAATTCTGTAGATCTACTATGAGATGTGGGACGGTGATTTCAACGACGAGTGAAACGATATCAAGTTGTCTAAGAAGAACAACAGTTAAGCAAGGAAGCAATGAGACACAAGAAATTTGTACCCTAATAATGGTTCAGGGAATCTCTTATCAAGGAGTTTTGCTGATTTCTCAAGTTCATCTGTCATGAGAAGTAAGGGTAGCGCACGATTGACACCAGGTGCCTTCTGCAGTTCATGCATTTTAGACTCGTAGAAATGGGCAGATACTTCTCGTATTCGTGTCTGAACATCTAAGAGCCGCGCATTAATGTCAACATGATACCTCTCCAGGAGGCTGCTATCCCGGACTTGTTCTAGGATAGCAAGATAAGGTTCGATTTCGGAAGGTTTGAGGTTAGGTAATGCATCCATGGCATGATACAAAGAAGAGAGGAAGATATTAAAGAGTGATGCATATATACCACAGAGGTATTCTGACTATTGAAAAAACAATTAGCCAGGCAAAAATATGTCAAAATTAGAGCTCACGTCTTGGACCGGCCAATTCTCCACTTCTGTCTCGTGCATTATTTTCATGACATTTGAAAGTGCTTCGGGTACACATTCAAGTGGTACGTCGTTTCGTTCGTAAAACTCTTTCACTAGGTCCAAGAAACAGGTGACTCGGTAAGAGTGGCCTATTCGCCATCGTAATGCGCATTCGTTGATGAGCTCGAGATGTGCGGTAGATAAGATCCCAAGAGAGACTTCGTCGTTGTCATCTACTTCAGGGCTCATCATAACCTCTAGGTCTGCCACAAGACAGTATTCAAGTAGTCGCCGGTAGTATTTACGAGGATTGGGGGGTATGAAGGTGAAGTGATGACCGACGGGAAGCTCCTCTTCACCGTCACCATCCGCTTGGTCAACGTGTACAGACCGTCGGCTGGAAATTGAAGCATGGCGGGTGGCCGCGCCTCCAGGAGAGTCCACAGTATATAGTGATCCTCGTCGCGCATTTGACGTTTGATAAGACGACGCTACTTCTGACGTTGTAGATTTGGCCAGTTCTGGATTGAATTGAACCATGATAACCATTAATTGTTGTAGATGTGTGGTTTCAAGTGTTTTCCAGTGATTCCACGCGGCCTCACTATCGAAGTCTTCTCGTCGTCCGGGAAATGGTGCACCAGCATTAATATTTTTCAAGCACGTCTGTTCGGGTTGAATCATGCGTGTGATACACCAAGGTATAATCGCCTTACCTTGAGGTCGTTCATAGCTGCCTGAGCCCACGATCCAGAGTGAGTTACCTGCATAATGATAATCTATACGAAAAAATCTCACCTTTTCCGTGACGACTTGCCCCAGCATTTGATCAACTTCTTTTTGTACGACAGGCTCAGGCAACTTAAATAGGCTAGCAACAGTTCGCACTAGGGACATATCCGCAATGTTTGTGCTCATAACACCAACACTGGAGTCACGATCGCGCGAAGGAGAAGCAGAGTCATAACCTGAATCGCTATAAGTTTGTGTCGGCGGAGCTAGTTTCGCAGTGTATGTATCGAGGCGAGAAAGAAGCTCCGGAGATACATGATGAACATTCCGTAGACATTCCCGGAGCATCTTGACGAACTGCGCAATGTGATTGTTGAGCTCAACCTTCCAGCCGTCCCCACTAAGAGAAGGCTCCTTTTTGAGGACCGCTGTAGCATGAGTAGCAAACAACAAGATTAGCTCCTCGATCTTCCTGTTCTCTTTCATTTGGCGTTTGAAGCTGTCGTTCATGAATTGATTATAGAATTTGGCCATCGTCCTTCGTAGCAGTTGATCCGAGTAGCTTTTGACGTGTAAGTCCTAAGTTCACGTATATCGGAAACACAATCGCGCACCCAGGGTCCTTCCCCATCGAGATATTCTGCAGCTTGAGTTCTAGTACTTTTAGCAACTTTTCCGGAAATTTGACACTCTTTGACCCATCTCTAACATCTCTAAATATCTCACCGATTGAGAAATTTGATAAAGCTGAAAGTCGAGAGGAATGTTCCCGGTCCCGAACCTCCGTCGTGGAAACCTTCGGCGTCGTATCGACTGTCTTGGGAAGCAGGAGGTAGCCCAGGATACTGATCAGTATATGAGAAGGATAGCGCATCGTAGATAGGCATGGCACTCACGCTACGCGAAGAACATATCTATGATGAAGTAAGAGGAGAGAGGCCGACAACGGCAGAGGTGATGTACGCACTCGAATAGATCCTCTTCAGTGACCCGATGCTTTGAGACTCGCTTCTCTTGAGAGTAGCTGTCATAGCTTCGGCTTGACATGAACCAAGATTGCTTTGATGTAAGGAGGGAATGGCCTAACAACAAGAAGCGTTGGATGAGACGTATGTTCAGGAGAAATTCCCTGTCACGCCCATCGACACTGGAAATCATCAAAAGTAAACAAGCTTCTTCCCGTTCATTACCATAATGATTTCAACCACAGGAGGTATCGCAGAACACCCCGCATACGTAGGAAAGAAGTAACGAGGAAGGCCGACCATACTCATTCCTCCACTAAATCCGCAGAGACAGGTAAGCAACCCACAACCCACTTTGATAAACACTACGGCATGCAATACAAAAAAGCCATATAACGAGTCGAAGGAAAACCTAATATTTATCGCCACATGTTACATAGACGCGGCACGAATACATATGACATACCTAATACCGCGGGTAGAGTACACTGGATATTCTCTACTCCCCGCCTCTTAGCCGGCTTGCGGTATAAACAGAGAACATTCGTCCATTCATCCATTCATCCATGATGATTTCATTTAATCTCCACTGTCCAGTGCTAGCTAGTTTGCATATCTCTGCTATATTTACTCTTATAAAGCGCTCAAGAACAAGTTTACATCTCACCCGAGGGAGTTTACTATCTTGGGAAGTCACTATACTCCGATCCTTTTCGTCATTACTCTAATATTTATCCCTTTCAAACGACGCCATAATCAAGTTGCTTGGTGTTCATGTCAAACAGCCGCCTCACTTGATTATACTCAAGTTAACTCTTTAATTCTGTTTATCTGCCTTTCACATCGTGGTTTATTCGCTCGCCTACCGAAGAATTTCGGAGGACACCGCTCGTATCGGTGCTCTATTTGATTCACCAGTCCCTATCGATAAACAACTATGCAGTACAAGCGCTCCGCGACGGCTTTTCTTAGGCTACTTTAGAGTTGACAAGTTCAGGACAGATTAGTGTGTCAGATCTAGCGCCGTAAAATTCATCCGGAGAACTTTGCCATCTTGTGGTCGCCGACATTTGTGAATACGGTTAATAATATAACCCTGTGTTTCACCGCGAACGTTGATTGCAGTATGAATCCGCTGTTCTGGGAATCTGGAAAGCTACGTAGAACAATGCTAGATAACGAACTCATCGGAGCTTGGGCAGAAGATGAGGATTGACATCAATGAAGTTATAAACAGTAATGTATCCTCATGCCATTCTCAGTGACGGCTGTAAAAATGTCAAGCAGATGTTATTGGCCATGATCAGCTCCGGACCTAATGATGAACAAATTATTTCTACTTTGAGACACGTCGATCCAACAAATAAATACACTGGTCTGCATTTCATCGTTAATCGTTCTCACGGTGATTATGGAAATGTATGCACATGATCAAGGAAAATAAGATCAAAACATAGAACTTGAAAACAGAAATATCAGCTTTCACTCGCGAACACACCATCATGCTGGAACAAGTCAATTTTCCCAATGCAAGTAACATGACATAGTGTTGACTGAAGTGCGCGTCCAATCGCAAACGCAATTGTCAGACATCTTTCAAATATATGACGCGAACGAAGCAGATGAAGGAGCTTGTTGATGATCTTTCTGTAGGAAGGGCTGTGGGGCAGATCAAGAGAACATAACGGGAGGGATTCCATCGATTGTTTGTCGAAGGGCTTGTTCAGGGAACAACAATATACCCGGATGAAGACGATTCACACGTTTTAAATTGTCGATTTCCCGAGCTGGTGAAGTTAACACAAGAGGAGCATACAGTCCAAGGATATCCGCGGGGCTAATCCGCAGCTTGTTTAGATGAGTTGGGGCGTGAAGTAAGGAAACTCGGCGTGGAAACGTGACAGTAGAGGAAGGGGTGGTGCCGGTACAAAAGGAGGAAAGTGATGAGGCGGTGGTAAATAATTTGGCGCAACAGCAGGCTGAGGCAGAACAGGCACCATATTAATCTTAAGATGCTGGTACACATCATCTGCATGAGCAGGGATGAACTGCTGATGTTGTAACGTGGGAAACGTTATGTTCTGAAGCGGTCCAGGAGCTCCAAATATCGAACCCACCTGGGGCACGAATGGCTGATCGCACATCAGATCGATGGGGAGAATGGGTTGTGGAGCCAGCGCCAACAGAGGAGCTGCTTGTTGCAAGATATCTGGGATAGGTTGATTATTCGTCAATACGGGATGGCGAGGGCGCCGGTCTTGGATTCTGCGACGTCGCCGACGAGGCGATGTCTTTTGACGGGGTGAAGGTGGTAGATACACATCAAGTTCGTTCCGCTCGACGTCTGGGTGATCGCGCTTGACTTGTTCAAGAGCAGCAGCAGCAGCTTGCATGACCTGGAGGGAGTTTATCTTCTTCCAAGAACCCAAGAGCAGAACTAGACTAACGTCGTTATTGTGTTTGTCTGTTTCAGTACCAAAAAGTGGGCACATCCCATTGCTCCCTGTCTCCCGACGTCGTCTCAGATTGTTCTAATCAGTGTCAACATCAACGAAAGAGACCCGAGATGGAGATAAAGACACACGGAATCAAAATGTTCATAACCTGTAATAGTCTTTCGACAGATATAGCATGATAACGTGCCACAAGAAGGGCATCTTATCTTGTTGCACTACAACATGGGTACAAGTCAGTTGAAATCCACGTTAGCTGCCAAAGACCATACGCCGTCGTCTTTGATGAACGCTAGAGATTACAAGCAGAATCAGGAACGAAATTTAAAAACGTGAAACACCAGACATACGCTTGTCGCACTTCGGACAATTTCGCATCAATGCACGGCCTTTCGAAGATCACATTTCTGAATCTGCACTTTCCAAGTCCGTGAAATACTACTCACTCATAGCTTCCGCGATTGCATGACGTCCTTCTCTTATCTCGTCATCACGAACCTCTGGAGATCCATCATTGGATGAAACGTAGAAAGACAAGAAAGTTTTACCTTGACAAGTCTTTGGGAGATGATCCTGCAGTCTCTCTATAGGTTTGTCCAGTAAACGAAAGGACGGGAGGCGTACCAGCTTCTTACACTTCCGACAGCTCACTTTGCCACACTTGTCCGTGTTACCGCAGACGAAAACAGTCGCCTGATCCTCCGAAATCACACAGGCAAATTCACAAAATGGGCAGTCTTCCAAAAAAAGCCCTGCTGCTGTGATCTCCCGGCGCTGCTCCAGACGTTCCCACGTGATGAACTGGTTTTCGTTAAGCGCACGACGGAGAGCATAGGCCGAAAAGAAGTTCTCGCATCCCTCCGTGGACATGCACGGGATCCTTGATTTCTGGACAAGAAGCAGGTTAGAGCAGTGGGTGGAGATGCATCCATGGCAAAACATATGCCTGTCAGGGCAGGAAGCCATACCACTCTGTATATAGATTAGCTCGTGGGTCACGAGGTAGATTCGGAAGCCTCACGGAAGGGTATTCTGTGCAGCAACAACCACATTCTATCATCCGTCCGTCGTCACCAACAACTTCGGCCTGGTTGTGTGACATCTCATCCGCAGCAACATGTGCGTCGTTCCCTTGATTGGGGAGCACTTCAAGAAGCCATCTACGTTCACGATCAAACTCAGCATCTTCTGGTGCGCGTCGCTTTCCTTTGTCCGACTTTGCCAAGTTGGGGACAAGAGGAACAGCCGTCAAATGCAATCGTTTGAGAACTTCTGTTTGTTTTGCTAAAAGGAAAAGATGGGTTGGTGCATAACATGAGCCCAATGACTTGAAGACGGCACGAATGAGCCTTTCTTCGACATAGAAAAAATCTTCGTGCAACTGACTCTGCCAGTTGGTCAACTCAACTCTGCATTCACCAGGGAAAAAGCGGACATTACCACAGCAAGCTCAACATAGTCCAGCCCCCGTTTTCGTGGCCGTGCTCTATTTGCATAATCGACCTTAACGCGCTTAAGGGATTCTTTCACGCTACATTGCCCTTCACTAGCATGATATTTGCGTTTGCCAAAGCTGCTTCCGAGACTGGTGACCTCAAGACTGATGGAGCCACTGTGGACAGCCCTTAAAGCATGGCCTACGGGGATATTCAAGGGTGTTATTCTCGATGGAAGAGTGCAGCTGACCCCTGTCAACATCTGGGTAGACCTGGTGAACACGGCGAATGTGGAAGTCGTTTCGGCATTTCATTGATTTCGATTCCTCATCCATAGACGAGTATAAAGAGTCAGAAAAGTGTAGAGAGTATGATTTGTTAGTAGCACCACCAATGCCATCCATCCAGGGAGTCTTGAAGGAAATGATGCTGTAGCTATTCTTCGTCGACGTGGACCTTATAGATTGAACTCGCGGTCCAAGGAAGTGATTGTTCCAGAATGTCCTAATTCTGAATCATTATGGAGATTTGCGAGAGTGATGCTAGATTGCCTTGGGGTTTCTTTATCTGTCCGGCTAAGATGACGGTTGCAATAGCTTATGTTCGCCGTGCGCCCCGTGATTGTGATGTGTAATTTTTTTCGAGGATTCACAATTCAGTGCACAGTAATGTAGCACAGGAGACCATTTCAAGTATATTTGGATTGCGCACCTCTTATACGTAGGCGCCAATCAACCGGCATTGTTAACGTGAGTATGCTGACGATTGTAGGAATTTGAAGAAAGTCCGCCTTGAGAAATATCGATTTGAGATGTATTGACTATCCAAGGGGCTAGTCCACGGACTTCGAAGTCGCGCTTGGTCAGTTCACGTGTTTGCGGTTAGGTCGGTGCCCGATTAAGTCGCAGGTCCGACCTCAGGACCTGTGGCAACGTGCTTGATTCTCTCGACTGACGCAACTCTATGGATGCAGAGCACCATTTAGTGTGACGTATGGAACAATGTCTCCCATAACATGCACTCAATGGTACGTATATGTATATGAGATGTGTCTTCGGAGACAGAACGTCTCTTTTTGGGAGAAATGCATACATCTCTGCAACGAGGCCGACCATGTGGAGTAGATTCTCAGTTCACTTGATCGATAGCTAAACAAGGCGTAGCTTTTCTACCTATGGAAGGCGCAGATGCTTTACATAAGGTTGTGAGTTCCATAGAAAGCCACAGCGATTCGCTAGAAGTGCTCAATTCTTAGATTTCAGTTCGTCGAGTTGGTGGGGATCAATCGGAAGATTCCGCGAACTTAAAATTTGGCGATTTGAGGGACTGGTTTTCACAGGAGTCCGCGATGTCAGTTCAGCGAGAGACTTCCAACAGTTCTCCGGCTCCTCGGCAGTTCACGGTGCTTTTGATTTCAAGAAAAAAATGAGCCTTAATTTTTGTAGTAAGGTTAACCTTAAGTACTCTCAGTAAGTCTCTCCGATTCAATCCAGGCGAGCCACGCTCTCATTGAAGAAGTCGCATAATTGGGGACGAAAAGCATGGTGACAATCCGATCTTGTCATAAATGTCAAGCTACATGCAGCAGCGTTAATAAGCGCAAGGCTATTCTTGATATACATATACATGTACTACTCGGATCTCTAGAAGCTATCATCAAGCCGAATCACTCGTAACTGTCCAGCTTCACATGGAAACATGCAAATTCTGATCGGGATATTGACAAGGCATGTACGACATTGTTGTCTTTACCAGCTATAGTGGGGCCAGAATGTAATCGGGCGTTCGCTCATATCATGGCGCTGATTCTGTGGAACCTTATTGTACTGTGAATGATTCCTCCAAGTTTGCTTATCCGTGCCTGGGTAGCAGAGACCAGCCTTCTTGTTTTACACTTGGACAAGTATGACGAGGCATGTACACCATTGATACATGTCGAGTGATAATCTATTTATCCACTTCCTGAACTTTTCATTCACGAAGAAACGGAAAACGCGTCCTGGAAAATCATTATCACGTGACTAACATTTCTACGTGTCTGCCACGACATCGACTATTTGGTGTTTCATTTACAACCCAGTCCTTGATCTTCTCTTACTTAGATGCTGTTTGACGCTACTCAACGACCTCTATAATCTGCACTCTAATCATCATGCGAATTATGCGTTGTTGGACTCTGCTTTCTCTCTTGGCCTTAGTTCCGCAGGGGACTTGGGCTTCGGTCCTGGCAATTGACTACGGAACTGACTGGATCAAGGCCTCTTTGATGAAGCCGGGTGTGCCATTTGACGTTCTACTCAACAAAGACTCCAAGAGAAAAATTCAGGCTGCTGTAGGGTGGAAGAACGGTGATCGTTTGTTTGGGTCCGATGCGGCTGCAATGGTACAAGAGCAATCCTGTTAGGAGAACCTCGCTAATTTTATTTCCAGGCCAGCAGGTTTCCCTTGGATGTATTTACAGCTCTAAAGCCTCTTCAAGGAGCACCATTCGACTCAGACACCCTCTCATATTACACCACGATTTCACCAAGTGAAGTGTTCGAAACTACGCGCAAAACCACTGGTGTCAAAAGAAGCGATGGCTCGGAATGGAGCATTGAAGAACTGGTGGCTATGCAATTCGCGTATGTTAAAGAGCTGGCTGAAGCTGTCGCAGAGGAGAAGGTGCGAGATGTTGTGATCACGGTTCCCCCTTACTACTCTCAAATGGAACGTGACGCGATTGTGGATGCAATTGAGATTTCGGGACTTCGTACTCTTGCTTTGATCAATGACGGGACTGCTGTCGCTGTCAATTATGCCATGACTCGTACATTCAACGCCCCTGAGTACCACATTATATATGACGCCGGTGCATCATCTATAGTGGCCACAATCGTCCAGTTCGCTCCTGTTGATCCCAAGAGTGCTTCGGCTGGAACGCACATAACTGTCGCTGGAGTTGGATATGATCGTCACACTGGTGGTATCGAGATGGATAAACGCTTGCGTGAGATGCTCGTAGAAACGTTTAATACCAAGCACAAGAAGGATATCCGTAAAGACAAGAAGGGTATGGCGAAGCTGTGGAAGGAGGCTGGTCGTGTCAAAGCTATTCTCAGTGCCAATACGGAAGCTAACTCAGCGGTAAGTCATCTTTTCTCGAAGCAAGTTGTGGGGTTTCCCTGAGTTGTAGCACATAGGTCGAAAGCTTGGCCTGGGATATCGATTTCCGTACCAAAGTCTCAAGGGCTGACTTTGAACAAGCATGCGACGACCTCAAGATTAAGTTCGTTCGACCAATTTTTGATGCACTGCACGCAGCGAACCTCTCTTTGGTATGAATATTTGTTGCGTAGTGTCATAAATCGCTCAATACCTGATATAGGACAACATCACTTCCGTGCTCCTTGTCGGTGGCACGACTCGTATGCCTCTGCTTCAAGAGGTTGTCAAGACAGCCGTTGGAGCGTGAGTTCATAAAATGGCTCAATTTACCTAGGCTTGTATTGAATTTCAATCAGGGAGAAGATTGCACAAAACGTCAACGCAGATGAGTCCCCTGTTCTCGGTATGTACTTTATTCTCCATGTAGAGCTTTTCTCTGACCTTAATAAAGGCGCTGCATTCTACGGAGCTAGCCTTAGCCGTCAATTCAAGACCAAGAACATCAAAGTAACCGACATTAACCTCTATGACGTTGAAGTTAGTTATTTTGCTGCTCCAACAACATCTCTCAGCCGCCCCAGGAGCATCAGCACTCTAATCTTCCCGGCTGGCTCTAAAGTTGGCACCAAGAAAACTTTGACTTTCAAACGCAAGGAAGACTTTTCGCTTTATTTCGATTACAAGCAGGTCGTTGTTCCGTGAGTGATCTAATTTCGCTTCCACGAGACAAGCTGCTTATGTGATATATAGAGGATATCCCCAGCGGATGTTCGAGTCTCAAATTGTTGGTGTCAGTGAAGCCCTTGGAAATCTGACGGAGCGTGGAGCAGTCGATCCTGTTGTGAAGGCGACCTTGATGCTGTCTGATTCTGGATTTGTTTCGGTCTCTGAGGCAGTGGCATATGGTGAGATTAAGGATGATAGTTTGACAGGTTGATACTCTTAGCATATTATGGTCTGACTTCACGCTGATTTGGATTCATAGGAAAATTGAAGGGGCTTTTTGGTGGTGGAAGTTCTGCAGATCAGTCCGAACCTTCGTCCGAGAACGTACCTCCTCGAGAGACTTCGACGGAACCTTTAGAATCAACCTCCTCATCGTCTTCCTCATCTTCCGCTACCCCCACGCCGTTGGTCAATGAAACCGAGCCAGAGAAAAAGAAGGTCGTTCCTAAGGAGGATACGGTCAAGTTGAAAGTAGTTACTACTTTCCCTGTCATCCCTCCTATGACTGTCGATGAGAAGAAGGAAGCAAGATCCAGGTAAGTGTTGCATTGTGTATAGTCTTCGCTCTTCCTTGATTGATTCTTTAGGCTGCGTGCCATTGACCAACAGGAGGCTGCCAAAACAAGGAAGGACGAAGCTCGCAATACTCTCGAGGGCTATCTCTATCGCCTGCGTGATCTTCTTGACGAGGAGAATCGGGATACTCCCTTTAAAAAGTGTTCCAAGGCGTCGGAACGCAAGGAGATCACGGAAAAACTTGAGGCATCATTCACTTGGCTTCACGAACATGGAGACGTCGCAGAGACGTCACAATTCCTCGATAAGCGTATCTCGCTTGAGCAAGTTTTCTTTTCCTACTTGAAGGAATGCCTTTCTGAATTGCCTTTTACAGAGCTCTGGAGAGACCCATTGTCCATCGTTATAAGGAAATCGAAGCCTTCCCTCAAGCCCTCAATAACAGTCAGATGTGGAATTGGAGTACTCGCCTATTCCTTACGGAGGCGAGACAAAACTTGACCGCTGAGCTCGAAGCCGACCTTCCTTCGAAATGGACAAAGGAAGACCTCGACTCTCTTGAGAAAACATTGAGAGAGCACGAAACATGGCTTTCGACTTGGGTTGAGAAGCAGAAATCCGTTCAGCCGAATGAAGATCCAGTCATCGAAACCGCTGAGATGAAAGCTCGAGCTAAAGTGCTGGAGACGGCCTTGATGAAGCTCTACAAACGAAAGGTGCCAAAGGCCAGGAAGTCGAAAGTCACAAGTTCTGCTGCCCCAGAACCAACGACTCAGGTGGAGGAAAATGTCGAAGAGAAGAGTGATGAACCTCCAATGGAAGATGAAGAGACACCCCCACTAAGACAGGAGGAAGCACAGGAACCTCTGAGCGTGCCAAAACATGATGAGCTCTAAGTTATAGACAGTAGGATAAACAATTATAGAAGACGAGAATATGGTCTGAAAAAGATATCGACGTCTTTCTGAGCTTCAAGGATTGGTTTCTCTGTCATCCTTGTGACTACTTGTACTTTGGAATTGGAGTCACGAGTCATAAAATGTGCGCACTGTTAAAAATGCAGTTATTTAAGTAGTATCTTTACTGAACTACAGGAAAGCGAAGGGTCCAACCTTACTTCAAGTTGTACCAGGCTCAATCTCGAACTCTGGTCGAGTCCTTTCATGTTCAAGTACCTTAGGTACCTTCGTCAAGTTAGGTCAAAACTTGATTCCAGATCTGTTACTCGTTCGATCTGCCACTAGCCAGTGGGACTATTATCGATCCTTGTGCAAATGAATCTGCGTAGAAATGAATTTACTTCACAATCTCCTTATTGACATAGACTTACCGAGCAACCTACTGTCCTATCTTATTTCTAGACCCACCGCGCCGAGTCCTTGACTCTTCATTCCATCCAACGAGGATGGTAATCCTATAATTCTTCCCTCATCGAACAGTGAAACGTGGTACTCCGGTTTTCCTCTTCTTCAGAGTCAGGGTAACGATGTTATCGTTACTTGACAGGCACGTTCCGGCTGGCGAGTCGCAACCGATTTCAAAATCAGCGAAACTACGTCATTGGTAAACGCTCTTAAGAAAAATCCTCTTGGAATTTGCGGTTTTTCATTGATGTAAGGAATGTTTAGTAAGTAGAAATTTCCGTCCATTGAGAGAGTGCATGTTTGGTTGGCTCGAGTCCCTCGAACCAAATGATCAAATTGTTCGTCGGCCGTGAAGAGCAGAAAATTGGAGATTGCAAGTATAGATCACTATGGGGAAGAAATGAATAATATCATTGTATCCGACCCAGTGCCTTCCTCTGATAGTAGTAATTTGCAAGACTAGCCAAACCTTGGACAAATTATGATTGCAAGATTATCAGAATACACGTTGATCCAGAAATGGCATGGCTGTATTTGCAATTATTGACGGAACTGCTAATTGGAGGTTTCACGTTTTTTTTTGGTCTTTATCGTCACAAGTGCACGCCTTTCGCGTCCATGAATTGCCAGCATTTCTTTGTCCTCGCCGCTCGTCTTTGAACGATCATTGAGACTTCGTGAGCGTAGACCTGCCCCCACAGAGCAAAGAACAAAGACGACCTCAGGGTCAGATTCCTTTGTCACCACTACGTATATATACGATACCTGTCATTAGATGCCCTCAATCGCTTATATAGAGATTGAGGGTAAGCAGCTATTTTGCTGTACAGATCGGACAAATACTTACGCATACCACAGACTAAGCTAACTCTGTTGTCGACTAGGTATGTACAGTGAAATCACTTATATAGAGATTGAGGACTAAAGCTAACTCTGCTGTCGACTAGTTGTCTACTAGTCATCCATTGGTGTCGTACTTCTCACAAATAAGAGAAAATTGGAGAAGATTTACCACCGTGACCCGCGTCGTGTTTCACCGAAGAATCACTTGGGAAGGTTTCACTCACGCGTCGTTCAGCCACAAAATGTCTTGCGATTTCCGGTAGGTTTTTTGTGGACTCATACTATGCGCTGAAACTCTTTCTGAGGCAGACAAGTGGTGTACGCGTTTTTGGGTTTCGTTATCTTACTAATGGCGACCGTTGTCAGCCTAGCTGCACCCATAGTCCTTGGGTCTCCTTTCTTCTTCTCAAGCGAAAGAGCAACATCAGATAGACTCTTGGACAAAGTCACCGTGTATTTCAATCGCATTCTTGAGATCATACCTGATATGAACGAAGACCATCTGTGGTCCGTTGTTCTAAATACCCTCTTGAAACACAAAGATGCAAGTCTAGAACACGTCGTCGACACTATTCTTGAGAAATTTGGAGATGAGGAAGACGAACGCCAACACGTCGAGTGTGGTTGTTGTTTCAGTGCATTTCCCTTTGTGAGTCGTCGCTATACTTTTTGTACGTTCTCCAAAAAAATAACAATCCTCGCTCAGGAGGAAATGGTCCAGTGTCCTGAGACCCATTTATTCTGCACTTCATGTATGAACACGCACGCGTCTAACCTGCTGGGCTCACACAATCCTGATATTCGGTGCATTGACCAATCTGGGTGTGTTTCGTTGATATCAGCATCGGAGCTGCGGCGCTTTCTATCACCCAAGATGCTGGATCTATGGGAACGTGCACAATCGAGGAGAGCTCTCGAATCTGCACGCCTAGAGAACCTGCATTATTGCCCGTTCTGCGATTGGGCTTGTATAATCGAAGGTCAATTGACTGGAATTTTGATATGCAGAAACAAAGCTGTGTGCGGTCGTTCTAGCTGTATCAGATGCGGCAAGCTGGTACGTCTTTCCTGACTATCCACTTTTCATTCTGGCTCAGCACTTCATCCTAGGATCACCGTCCGCACATGTGCAATGGTACAGACGTTTGGTGAAATGAGACGCCTTCCATCACTAACTGCTAACACTTATAGATCAACTAGAAGGAAAACATCACGTTGACGAAGCGATGAGTATGTACACGCACCCAAGATCACCAAGATCACCAAGCTCCGAGTGATGTGCTCACATACGTCTTTAGGCGACGCACTAGTAAGAAACTGTCCCGGATGCAAGAAACGTGAGTCCCATAAATATCATTTAGAAGTGCATGTGGCGCTGACCAATCGTCATGGCAGCTTTCATCAAGGAAACCGGGGTACCAACCTCTCCATCCATGATCCATTCTTAATTACTCAAAGCCTATTTTTTTTTTCAAAACGCAGTGCAATCGCATGAGATGCCCATATCCACAATGCAGGACTGAATCATGCTACAACTGCCGCAAAGCCATCACAGGGTACAGCCATTTCGACAGAGTACGTATCTGTCTCCGCCTTGTCTTTTTCACAACCCAAAAAACCTACTCCCATAGTCTGTCACCGGAAAACCAGGAGAACTCCGCAAAGGCCACGGACTCTGTCCTCTCTGGGACGAAGGTGTCGTCGACGAGCGACACAACGTCGAAGTCAGTCCAGTTCCGTTTCTTTTAAAAAATAACACCGACAATTCCCAACCCCCCACAGGTCAGAATCGCCGCCGAACAAGCAAGACGAGAATTCGATCAGAAACATAGCACGAGTACGAGTACGAGAGTATCCAAGCGGTGGTGGCGGAGAAGGAACGGGAGCGGGAACGAGGATCTAGGATCTAGGAGGGTGAATTGATTTTTTTTTCTCTGAAACTGATTTTTTTTGGGGTATTATTGGGTACAATTTTTGTTCTTGTTGTAATTCTTGAAGAGTTTCTGCCAGGGGGTGTGGATGGATGGATGGAGGATGAAAAGATGATTGTTGTTGATGTGCTTCCAAAAACCAAACCCAAAAACCAAATCAGAAAGAAAAAAGAAGAAAAAAAAGAAAAGAAAGAAGATACAAATCCAGCAAAAAAAGGGATACGTGGACAAAAAGCCCAAACAGAGCAAAAAAACAAACAAGAAAAAAGGAGGTGCCAATGGTTATCAGGATTTCAAAAACGATATAGGGGATACACGGGGTAGGGGGTAATTTTGGTCAGCTAAATGTAGGACCGACAAAAAACTGTATAGTAGAGAGAGAGCCGCAGCAATGTAAAAAAAAAAAAAGAAAAAAAAAAATCTGAGCTAGAGGAAGGGGGGCTGCAAAAAAAGAAAAATCCAAACCGGAACAACAAAAAGCGCGGGGGGGGGGAGAGACTAGAGTAACTAACTAATACTAATGGGACCTTCGTCTATGTAGGGGGTGGTGGGGTGGGGCATTACGCATGCAAAAAAAAAAAGATCGTGGATCGTGGATCATGAATCATGCTTGATTGCAAAAAAAAAGTGCCTCCTTCAGAGTGCGTTGAGTGTATGCGTGAGATTGTAAAAAATTGCATGCAAGACAAGAGAAGAGAAAGAAACGATGAGAGTATAGAGAGAGAGAGAGAGCGCGCGCGCGCACGAGAGAGAGAGAGTGTGTGTGTGTGTGGTTATAATGGATTGTAAGAGGGGGAGGGAGGGGGGGGTGGGAACAAGACCGCTGGGAGATATGAAGAAAGCAATGAAAGAAAAGAAAAGAAAGAAGACCGCAGGAACAAGAAAAAAAGCTTGCTTGAAAATAGATGTCTACTGCGTCGCCGTCTTCACCATCTACAAAAGAAAAAAAACACACACACATATCAACATCAACATCACCATATCACAGAGAGGATAGGATTGACGTACCTCGCGGGCCCAGCGCATAGTCTTCTTAGTCTCAGGAGGCATCCTGTTCTTCGACCGCAACTCCGAGGCGATCCACGGGTGCAGCAAGATCTGCTTAAGCTGTCCTCCAGGGAAGGAATCCGCAAGATCTCCAAGGAGACCATAACACAACCGCACAAGCGAGTCGGTCCTCTCGTCGTCAGCGAGGCATCTCTGGATGAGCCCGAGGATATCTTGCGCGTATGGTAGTAGTATTTCAACTAGAGGAACAATCGATTAACTATCGAACTTAAAAAAAACAGGAGCTAAGGAGCTTACGCACCTTTGGGAGTCTTCTTGAGCCCAGTCACAATACCCGTATACGCCTCCAAAATACCCTCGCGCAACTGACCAACATAATCCACAAGATCATAATCCAGCTAACAAACAAACAACCTCCCATGAGCGCCCGACAAAAACCGCAAACAAAAACCAAAAAAAAAAACACAAGAAAACGCAAGACACGTACAGGATTCGGCTCGACCGCGCCAGCCTGCTTAAGCACAGCCATAGTAGTCTCCAAAAACGGCTCAAACAACTGTCCAATCGCAAGCGCGATATCCCCAAAACACGACAACACGCTGATCTTCACGTTCCTATTCAGCACCTCACTCTGCAAATTCTCCAAGAGAACAGTCATGAACGGCTCCGCGTACGGCGCACTCTGCTCGCCGAGCGCGCGCGAGATGTCCCCGATGATGCCCACTGCGACCGTGCACAGCTGCGTGTCCTCGTGCGCCTTGAGCGCGGGGTACAAAAAGGGAAGGAAGGCTTGGATGTATGGTGCAAAGCCTGCTTCGAGGGCTAGACGGAGGAGAGCGGTGTCAGAGCTTACGCTTACGAGACGAAGGATGTGTCGAACTACTCACCAGATGCGAGAGATCCAACGACGAGGAAGGCGTCCTCGAGTACAGTCGAAGTTTTCCCTGCAGCCTGGATCAGCTGCAGAATAAGAGTCATGACGCGATCCGATAGCGGCTGTATGCCTTTCTCGAGTTTCCGAATGACGGCCTACGGAAAATGATGGATAAAGTTCAACGATCATCGACAAAGAACTCACAATGACGACGCTGCAAAAGTTACTCTGGAGCTCGTTCCAGTTATTTCTATCATCAACACCGATAATCTGGTTCTAAAGCGAGAACATCAGCTCTCCATCTGCGCATCGTCTATGAGAGACGTACCTGCATAGCCAAGAGGCGCTCCATACGATCAAGAATCGTCAAGAGTGTATTTTGCACAACCACAATAGTGTCTGTTGTCGCATGGGAAAGGTACGACGTGATAGCCTCGTACGCCGACGTCCTAAAGTTTGACTCGTTGCTCGCACTACCCCAACCATAATCAATCACAAGAAAGAAAAAAAAAAAATCATAGCACAACAACCCACCTCTCCGTAACGCGCAACAATGCCTGCACGACGCCCTCATAATACGGGGACAACGGTCCGCTCCCCGGGCGTTCCGTCTCATCCTCATAATACAGCCCATACTGATCCGCCAAATTCATCAGCGCCCAACAACAATTCGCCACGACGCGCGGCGAGTCGCCGAGGCCGCTCACGAGGGCCGAAACGAGCGGATGGAGATGTACGTCGGGCTTGATGCACGAGATCAACAAATCGCATATCCTGCCGAGGGTCCACGCGGTGGTGTCCTTGACGTGGGCGTTGGGGTCGGTCATCATGTCAATCAGGAGGGGGAGGGCCTGGTCGACGAGGGGCGTGAGGACGGCGGGGTCTGGACCTTCGAGGATCGAGCCAAAGGTCATGACTGCGGCCTCGCGCTGGTGCCAGTCCTCAGCCTTGATGTGGGCCTCGATAAAGGGTATCACGGCGGGTACGATGGCGTCCTGCACGGCGCCTGCGAGGAGAGAGAGACACGTGCCTGCTGCCATGGAGACGTTCCATTCGTCGTCTTCGGCGTCTTCTTCTTGTTTGGTGAGGAGGTGGAGGAGGACGGGCATGATTTCGGGCAGGGCGATCTTGGCAAAGTGCTTGGATTCTGTTTCGGGGGTTTCGCCGTAGTCTTGAGCCTGGTGAAGTATCTAACAAGGTGTGATTGAACTGATAAAAACGAGACGGACCTCTTGGGCTTCAAGGGCCAAGTCGACCTCTTCTTCGCAGACCGTTGACCAAAACTCGACAGCCTGGAGTGCTACTCGCTCGTCGGCGTGTTTCATTCCCACAACGGTGAGCTAGAAAGAACATGTTAAGACGACATGATAGAGCAAGGGGGGGACACGTACGCCAAAAAGAGCCTGCTCCATGTAGAGCGCCATCTTATCATAGTACAAACCCATGATACGGACTAGACACTCGAAAGCGCCTACTTGAACAGACACGGAAACGTTCTGAGTTGCTTCGCAGACGACCTGCATGATGTAGTTGCGCTCGCCCTGGAGAACACAAAGTCAAGATCAAAGAAATCAGACGACAGAAAATCAACACGACGGACCTCGCGCTCGAAGTTTTCGCGTACAAACTCGAGAGAGTTGTAGAGGGCGTGTATAGCAGCGAGTTGGACTTCGGCCGACGACTCCTCCTTGCGTGCGCCGTGTATAACGGCGGTCAAGATTTCGTTTGAACGGAGACTGAGGATTTCGGGTTTCTAAAGGGATCGGATGAGAGAGACAGGCGTGTATTCAAAGGGACACGTACTATAGTCTCGCAGATGAAGCCGATTGTCTGGAGGGTGGAGATTTTGAGATTTGTGTTGGACTGGTTGTTGACGAAGCCCAGTAGGAGCTCGATGAGCTCTGGCCAGTGGCCCTGGGGGAGTTCTACGGCGGCGATAGCGGCGACGACGGTGGACGCAAAGTTTCCGGCCTTTTGCGAGGCGGAGCCGAGAGTGAGGAGGGCATCCTGCTTGATCTTTGCCTTTGTGTCGTTGGGGAGACTGAGCCACCTGTTGGAGTACTCTTGCTGGCGAGCATTGTCCTGGAGTGGGGTGAGGAAAACGGGGAGGGCAGGGGGAGAGAAAGAAGAGCGTACACGGGCAGAGAGGGCGTTCTTGAGAGCGAGACCTGCGGCGTTGCGGACATGAAGGGGGCCGTCCTCGCCCGCGAGGACGGAGGAGAGCATCAGCATGTACTGGGGCTAGGGGACGGTGAGGACGACGGGGAGGACGAGGACAGCGACGACGACGAACGTAGTTCTCGCGCGCGGCGGACTCGAGGTTTGCGGTTGCATCCTGGCGCTTGGTTGCGTCTGTGGGAGAAGGACGGTGAGGCTTGGAGCAGGCGCGCGCGGAGAGGACTGACCGGGAGAAAGAGTGTTTGCGAGGAGATCAGTGGCGCTCATAAGAGAGATGAGATCGTGGACGTCGTGAAGCAAAGCGTGATGAAAGAAAAAAAAAATCAAGTCCGACAATCACAAACACAATGGACCGCGTCACTCCACGCCACCGTCCCGGCCTCGTCCCCGCCGCCTTTGCCCGCCGCACACACGCTCCACAGCCGCCCCCGGACAAGCCCAAGCGCGAGGCCATCCTCGATCTCTCAAAGTACGCCAACAACCGCATCCGCGTCAAGTTCACCGGCGGCAGGGAAGGTCTGCACCGCCCCGTCCTTTCTCTCTCTTTTTTAACGCCATCGCAGTCTCTGGCATCCTCAAGGGCTATGACCAGCTCCTCAACCTCGTGCTAGACGACGTCGAGGAAGAGCTACAGGGTAAGATCCTCCTCGATCAGCGTGCGTGCGTTGTGCCAACGACGCAGCCAGATCCCGAACCACACACCCGCGCACTCGGTCTCGTAGTGTTGCGCGGTCCCACAATAACCCTCCTCAGCCCCGTCGACGGCTCGGAAGAGATTTCCAACCCCTTTGTAAACCAAGAAGAATAGATTCACAATATGCACATGTTTCTTTTCCTATATACACATAACCACCATCGTGGAGGTAGCTAGGCTAGTCAAGGACGAGGGATTGTGGGGATAGTGACAGTGGGCATAGCTATGTGTGTGTACTGAGGGGGTAGTATTCGCTATGGCACAGGCCTCCAGCAGCAGCAGTACATATATACACGTCGCTTCGAGGCACATAATACATTTCAAGTGCTTTGAGCAGGAAACTGTGTGTGGCGGGGGTTGGAGGGGACTCTATACGAGCCCAGCCAAAAAGAAAAAACAAAATCATCAGCTCTTCGCATTTCCCTCTCCAGCCTCACTCTCCCCCTTTCCCTCCCCATTCTCCCTCGGCCTCACCCGCACAGGCACAGCAGTCGGCGGCGGCGACGGCGACCGCGGCGACGGAGACCTCGAAAGCGACGCAGCATACCCCGCCGACGACGGCGCAGGCGAGCTCCCATTCGACGTCGCAGACGACAAATGCGGCGACTCCGACCCGTCGTTTTTCGGCGACGAAATAAACGTCCTCGCCTGCGGCGGCGGCGGCGACCGTGACCGCGATCGCACAATGGCCCTGGGCATACGACGGACAGTCGGTGATGGTGTGAATGAAGACGATGTAGACGGTTCTAAAGAAGGAGGCAGAGGCGGCGGCGGCGGCGGTGAGCTCTCGCCATTTGGCGGTGGGGTCGGCGTAGCCCCTGTAATAGTTGACGTCGAAGGATGGCCGTGCGGGTACAAATACATAGCAGGCGTCGGAGTCTCGGGGCCAGATCGTCCAACCTGATCAGACGGAACGTTCGCATACGCATGTGGGGTCAAAGACATTATCGATGGAGGCATACTGGGCGGGAAGATATCGTTCGGGATTAGCGCGTTGACATTATGATACGGGTGTGTATGATATTGCGATAGGAGGGACGAATGTGTTCCAGGGTATAGAACGTTCGGGCGCGGCGAGCGCGGAACAGTCGTTTGATAATATACAGTTGAAGGCTCAATGAAACTCGAGGGTCGTTCGACACAAGTGTCGGGCGACGGCGGTAATGGCACGGACACACCTACAGGGGTCCCGGGCGAAGGCCACATCGGTCCACGGCCGAGGCGCGGCGAGCCTCCTATAGGTCGCTTAGAGCTTTCGGACCGGGACGAAGGGGATACTGGTGAATCTTGAGGAACGAGGGGAGAATGACGGAATGAAGCTGGGGGCGTATCGTTCGGTCGGTGATAGCGAACTCGACCACCATGCTGGTTTCCAAGCGTGGACTGGGGTATTCGAAACGTATTATCACGTACATGCCACGATGGTCGGCGTTGCGCCCCAGACCCATTCATAGTCGATCCCTCTGTATACGAACGTACCGAAGTCACATCGTCCGACTCGGCAGCGTCCGAACGATTCTCCTCGTCCGTCATAAACTCACTAGAGGAAGAATAAGAAGACTCTTTCTCCCTCCCATCGGTCGAAGACGTAGCCAACTCTAACACTTTTCCCAGCTGGCTCTCAAACAAAGTATGATCTGCCGAAGGCGCCTCGGCAGGGGGCGGGCTCGTCCATTTACTCCGTTTGGGCGCCATATGCTCCGGCATATGCTCAGGTGGTGGCGGTCGGATCGACACAGCATGCCGCGGTCCAGGCTCAAAAAATTTAGTCGGTGGTGATAATCGTTCGGGTGGAGGCCCCCCTTTTGGCCGCATAGATTGGCTTCCAACAGTATATGGTGTCTGAGGGGGCAAGGACGAGCGAGAAGGAACAAAAGGCGGAGCAGAGACAAGATCTTCGTCCTTGCGTTCTTCACAAAGCTCAGCAAGTGCAGTAATAGCGCGTTCTGGCCGCGCAGCTAGCACGCGAGAGGCACGCATAAACTCGCCGCGTATCTGGCGGCAAGGATTCAATCCCACATTGTAATCAAGTAGAAACACGTATACTCACAGTATAAAGACCATCTTTGGTCACACAACGCGCAACGTTATAATCAGTTTCAAAAGGATCCTGTTTAGAGGTGAACATCAAGCGGGAAAGCTTCCGAAAATCTCAGCATACATACCTCTATGCAAAACCTATTCCGTTCCCTAGCATCATTATACCGACCACCTGATAACTGACAGTGGCGTGAGCCAAGAACTATTAATAAAGAAAAAGGAGGTACGTACGTCATTTTGCCAGCCCTTCGACTCCTTCTTCAGGAGACCCGCCCGAATGGATGCAACACCGGTGTTGTAAGGAAAGTCACGGGAATAGTAACGGAAGAAATCGATTAACCTAAAGTTGCCTATTCAGTCTTCTATCGAAGCTGTCGAAGATCATTGACACCTACAATCCAGCCACAGTTTCCGTGTTATCGGAATGCCACCGCTGTCTCAGAAGCTCAATATCATCAAAAAACCAAGTATTATACCCGTTGATATGGGTATCTTCCTGTGACGATTGTGAGACATCTGTGAGAAGCTGAAATATCTGAAGACTTACCGTTGATATTGGACGCAATGGAGGCATTTGTTGGAGATTGGGAAGCACTGGGGGATTTTTGACGTGGACAAGGAAATAAATTACAAGTAACACATAACCATAAGATGAGAGAGTTCCTTTGTACGGAGAGTTTATTTTTCTGGCGAACGAGATTACTTGGGGTATAGGATATCTTTTGATTAGGGTCGTACCTCCGTTTACTCCAAACTTTGACTGGATGGGAAAATCCCTCAGCGACCGAGTTCAGACACAAGTTCAAAAGCTCGACGTACGAAAGAGGACCAATGTCCGGACACGAGTCGGGTCAATCATGGCATAGCACATTAAGAGACGCGTGTTCTCTAGCGCAAGTCTATTTTCGAAGCCGATATCACAAGCGATGCCCAATGGAAGCCCTGGTGATGGGTCGAGGGAGAGTTTCACTATGGGTATACGTGCATGGGGGAGGGGTTTGACGTGGAACTTGGTCTCTGTAATGAAATTAAATGAAAGGAAGATGAGAAAGAGCGACCATTGGTGTACGCACCACGCTCAAGGAGGTCCCCCAGCATAGTTACTAAATCAGTCGCGGCTAAGCGCTCCTTAGAATCTATTAGGCAGCATAGGTCCATGTCTATCGAGAAAGATGATTAAGAGGCTCTCTCAGATCCGTGAACGTTTCACTTGCCAGAATTGCGCAGGCTGAAGCCGTTGGCTGTACTGCCAAAGGACAACAGGCGGCTGTCTGGCTCGATTGTGCGGATAAGTCGCTCGAGCAATTTCCTGACGTCCTCCTTGACGGCCATCTCCTCTGGCGTAGGAAGGAGCTGGATCACGAAATCGAAGAGACACTGGGAAAGCTCGGCGACGAAGCGCATCTTGGTGGCATGTCGTCGCTGCATGGGAGGTGATGTGGAGGCCTGAACGTCATGAAAGTGTTGTGGGCTCATAGTCTGTGTATGGGCCATCTCTGCTGTCCGATAGCTGGTGTCCACTCGAGGACTCGAGGGAGATGGGGACTGGGCCAGGATTGAACTGATCACAGTGCAACCTGGTTCCTTGCCGTTTATTCGCGCCTATTATACTCTTGCCAAATAAAGAAGCTCGGCTTCACTTTTTGTCTCCTCTTGTTCTTCTACAATCTTTTTATCTATCTACACAAACAATCGACCACACTTGTCTCATCAACCCTAGAGAGCGCCTCAACTCCATACCTGGCGTCGTTCACTTAGGCCTTGATTATCACGAGCCGAGAGCACTCGCGATCCCACAGTCTGATCTCCGCCGGGGATTTCAATCGGATAAGTTGTTTGGCGCGAGAAATGCAGACTCGTATATAGTTTGGATTCCCTGAAATCCTTATATGACGCATGTGTAAGCCGCCACGAGGACATCAGTCGAAGGCGGCTTGACGGCTGAGAGAAGTGCTGCCAGGAATTTACTGAAGTTAGCATTGATGGATGCCCTCAGAATCCAACGTTCTTTGCCGAGTATCTGATTCATGTCCGCCGCGATCCATACGTACGGACTTGTCATGATGTGCGGAATGTAACATGAAGATTAGAATTAAGCCCACAAGAACCAATACAGTATCGGTACCGCTTGTGACACGCGATGACTCTTGAAGTATTCATGCTCAGACTGAACTCAACTCGGGAACCGACATGTGGTGTCAAGAGATGACAATGAGTAGAGACAGCAAGAATGATACCTTGTGGTTTGTAAGGATGCCACTGTCCGTCGTATCGAGCCAACCATCTGTGGGACAGCCTCATCAGTTAATCGATTTGCGATATTTCTCTTTGTGTTCTGGGTCATGGGTCATCAGAATCGAAGGCTTCTTTGACACAGGCATCGGTCTGAGTTCATCATCTCTATAACAGAATCCGCAATCAAAAATAACATATGCAGCAGCCAATCGTTGGTTCACAAGTTTACGATCCACATCAAAAAAGTGCGCACCAACACAACGATCAAGATACGTTCCTGACACTTGTGACCACAGCACAACGTTCATGACCTCGCCACAATATAAAAATCCTGATGCTTCGTGATCAGATCGGACTTGATTGATGACGTTTCGAAAATTTCGACGAAGAAAGTTCAGAGATAGTCACAGTTAGACTCAAGTTCAGTTGAGCCCTGGAAAGAGTCATAACTGAAGGTTGAGTGCATTATACAACGATGTGGATACAACGATGTGGAGAATACAGAACACGCACATTATATGCAGTCCTCAAAGATCAATCAGAGATTCATAAATGATTGCAAGATCGGGTTCCTGGAGAATAATATATGCATCTGTTTCCAAGCCATGGAAATTAATCTCCCTCTGACCGACAAGTCTTTCCATTTAAGAAACATATGATGGTTATTCCTGGCTCTTGAATCGCAAGTAAATGATTCTCTCTCATGACTGCTCATCGCACTCGACAGTGGCGATATACGCATCCACAGGACGCCAGAGTTCAGGGCCCTTGAAGACACTGACGGGTACCGCACGCCTTTCTTTCTTACCCAGTTGAAGTCAAGAAGCCGAACCTTGTCCACATCGTCTCGAGTGACCACAAGTCTGGAAGATGCCGTTCTTATGGATCTCCTGCAAGCTCTTCCAGATTCTGTCGTATAATGCTGCCTTGAAAGCAGTATTGATCTGTTTATAAATTCGGAATTCGTCATACATCGATGTAAAAGCGATCGCCAACGTGCCAGCCAACGATTATTCGAACCCTCTCAAACGTTGGGCAGCATCGATTGATGCACAAAGCTCATGGAATTCCTTGAGTAATGAAGCATGAAATGACGCATAGTTCATCACCATCAGTTTGCAGAGTGCCGAAGAAGGATCGTAGATGGGGCATCACCAGAGCTAGATACGTGAATGCCTGCTTTTGTTGCGATGAAAGGTGCCGTATAAGGGGAACAAAGTTATAGTTCACAGTCTTGGAAGCTGTAGTTGCGTACTGTCGCATGTCCATTAAAGCTTTGGCAGCGGCGGGAGTAGTTTCGACTTAGTTTTTGAAGAGGCAAGAAGAGATTATTCATGGTTGGTACAGATTGAGAATGAGCCAATGCGACAGAACACTGAACCGTATGCGGCTACGCTGGCGGGGACAATAGCTTTGAGATAGGCATTCATGGGACTGTCGCGCAGCAGAGCAGATAAGGGTACTCGGCATAGATTGAAAGTTATCAAGTCATAATATTGGTGGTCCAATCGGGATGTGTGCACCTGTTTTGTTCTCTTGTCGAAGATGAAATGTAATCTCAAAGTGTTTCCCTGACTTTTGCTGGGCAGACTCACTGTCTAGTCGGCCTGTACTTCTGCGCCTCGAATATATGTCATGGCCTTCTTCGTGCGATCTCAGTCCTCCGCCATAAAAATTGTCGACCCAAACACCCAGGACGAAAAGACCGCGACTCAGGCGGCTCCCACTAAGAAGGGTTAGTTTACTTCCATACGATCATTTAGTCTATTTTGACTCAAGAACGGCATAGATACTCGCGCAAAACAGCAGTGTAGAAATGTTGTAATCCATGGGTATGAATTTCTATCTTGATCATGGTAGAACAAAGTAAATGCCGTAAGGATAGCTACTGCAGATATCAGGATACTTGTCCGTTCGCCCATCCATCGGTATGCTGTTGAACTCCATTTGAACATGTTTTTTTCATCACTACACCACAGCCAGAGCCTTCTGCTCCCACGTACGTTGAGCGTCTAAATCTTTTCTCTTTTCTAATTCTTCCTAGTTCTCCGTCACAACCGACCACGGAAGCTCGTGCTTCGACAATTCCATCTCAAGCCGTCAATGCCCCGGTTTTCGTTCCGAGAGCTGTTGTTGGTGTTGCGACTCCCCCGCCGCCCTCTGCTTCGGCACCTTCAGTCACGCAAGTGCACCAGTTCTATTATATAAGGGTTATTGATCAACCCGAATTGCAGGTCTGCTGCCACACCTGAAACAGAATATTCAGACTATGACTACGAAGCTCAAGAACAGTATCAATCATACGTCCATGCTGGTGGCGAAGAAGCTGACGCTGACTTGACGGAGCAAATGACAGAAGTACGTTGCTGATTTCTGTTATAATTTCGCAGATCGTGCTTAGAGAATTTGTTTTTCTCAGCTGGATATAGGGTTCTATGACGACAGTCAATATCCTGCATATACAGACTACGACCCTCACATCCTTGATGCTAGTTACTATGCCTCACCTCCGGTTTATTTAAGGCAGCCAGTATGTCATGTATCTCGCCCTCTTTTCTTCTTAAACGGATCTTCTTGCAGTTGGACTACCATCTTTACACTCCTGTTCCTTCAGCCAATTTCTTGCCAAGCACATCAGACAGCCATTTTGTACCACCGTCTCATTCTCTCCGGCAACTTCTTCAAACGCGCAGTGAGACGACGCGCCAAATTGCCCCAAGTGGTATATGTTCTAGTTTTCCTATCGTTTAAAATCCTGTGGGCTCATACATGTCACTCAGGCTCAAATCTGCCAGAAGAACTACAAGGTTATCATACTCTCGTTCCGCTCGAGCCTACCACGGGTGACCGTAGGAAGCTCGGGAACTGGTATTCGACAGTATATCGCGCAATCAATTCGACGGACGGCCTGCCCTACGTGCTCCGGCGAATTGAGAGTGAGCCAATCCAGCCACTCGTCTCTGTCTATTGAACACCATTCGGCAGACTATCGGTTGATGCATCAGTCGGCGTTCAACGCAATCGAGATATGGTCCAATATTCACCATCCTAACATTGTCTCAGTTAAGGAAGCGTTCACTACCCGGTCGTTCAACGATGATTGTAGGCCGCGAATCGCATTTCACGTCGCGGAGGTTGACTGACACGTCTACTCTAAATTAGCTCTAGTTTTTGTACATGGGTACCATCCGGATTCTCAGACGCTTTTTGACGTGCATCTGAAGCCGAAGCCACCAAGCATGCATTCTTATCAGCACGGTCGATCTTCTCATTTACAAGCTCATCTCCCGAAGATCATCCCAGAACGCACCATCTGGTCCTACATAGTCCAGATTGCCTCTGCTATCAAGAAAGTCCACGAAGTTGGACAGGCTGTGCAAAACGTTGACGTTACAAAGATCCTCCTTACTGGTCAGAATCGGTAATACTCATTTCCGAAACAAGGAGCTGTTCCTCATTCGCCCTCCAGAGTTCGAATCAGCTGTTGCGGGATCATCGACGTGCTGATGCACGACACGATGCAAGATATCGTGATGTTACAACAGGAGGACCTTAACATGTTTGGACGCCTCATCTTTTCGTTATGCTGTAACAACATCACGGCGACAAGCGGTCAAAATATTCAGAAGAGCTTGGAATTCATTGGTCGGAACTACAGTGCAGACCTAAAAGAGGTCGCTATGTGGTTTACCAGTAGGATGGCACCCATTCGTGTGAGTGGTATCTCTTTCTTTTGGTAGGACAGAGTGCTTACTGCGCCCCAAAATAACAGACCATTAATATGTTCCTCGACAAAATTAATGCAAGAGTTGTCTCAGAAATGGAAGAGGCCCTCAAGTACGTTCCTTTGTATGGACATTCCGAAGCCTATCTCATGCTCGGACAGTGGTAACGATCGGCTAGAAACCGAACTTTTGAGCGAGCTTGAGAACGCCAGACTCGTGCGCTTGCTTTGCAAGTTTGGCTTCATTAACGAGCGACCCGAGTATGCCTGTCCAGATGTTATGTTCCATCACTGATATTGTTCTCGTAGATTTGCTCGTGAACCACGGTGGTCGGAAACGGGTGACCGTTACATCATTAAGTTATTCCGCGACTACGTTTTCCACCAGGTTGACGAGCGTGGTAATCCTGTGGTCAACTTATCTCATGTCCTAACTTGCTTGAACAAGGTTTGATATGCTGTTAATCTGTCGTCCACATTGCCCCTAACATGTCTTACTCCTCTCCAGCTGGATGCCGGTACGGATGAAAAGATCATGCTTGTCGCACGAGACGAGCAATCTTGCTTGATAGTCAGTTATAAGGAGATTAAGCATTGCATTGAATCAGCGTTCGGGTGAGTCTCTTGCTCGCTATATTTGTTACCGCCTGTTTATGCTAACCATTTAGTGACCTCGCGCGCGCCGCCACTAAACGTTAAATAATGATATGTCACATTATATGTGGCTTTGAGGTTTATAAAATGGGTAGAATCAGAAAAAGACTCGGAAAATACTATGAAAAACATGACTTGCTGCTTTAAAATTTGTGATGGTCTTGTCATGAGTTCCAGTCTGTTTGGCAAGTGAATACCGACAACTCCTTATGAGGATCGAAGAATGACGCTACCTTTGTCCGTCCTCATTACATGCGCCACTGAAAGCATTTTATCTTTATGATGCAAGGTCCTTAAGCTTGCTTCCATGACCTTTCGTCCCATGAATGTCCTATTATTATTACCTGCCCTCCATTCTTCTGTCTGATTTGTATTTGATGATCTGCTACTTTTTCTACATCCGTCTATGGCGGCCGTCACCAGCTGCGACAATCCCGGGCCATATGCCTGGAACCTAGACAGAATTTGATAGTTCCTGGACGAGATTTTGAGTTACAACATCGGTGACATCTTGGGAATTGTAGATTGGCCGCGGGAGTCAGATGTTCAGGTGCTCTTACGGCAGATATAGACGAATGTTTTTAGTATGATTTCAAGGCGTCACGGTTGTTGGCGAGGAGAGCGAGACTTGAGATCTTGAGACCTGATATCATACGAGGAATGAGTGGTTTTGGCTCGATGGTACACCGATTCAAATATACGGTAATATTGTCCTTTCAAGCCATTCGTTTCATATATACCGCGTGTGGTTAGAGCAAAAACTCCACCATTATGGTCATGATAGATACTGTAGTAGATGGTTATACTACGATTATTAAACTCTGTTATTTACACTTCCAGTCGACTTTCTCTATTGTCGCCCGTCAGCGCCAACGCTGCGCTGCAATCGAGGCAGCCAAAAAGCGCGATGGTTATACGCCCAACGATACTCAAAAACTTATCTCTCGGGCCTCGTCACAGTGAGGGAATCACGGCCTCGAGTTATGGCATTCGCTCTCTTCTGCGAATGACGAAAGCGCGCGGTTTACTACTCCGAGTTGCTTTCAAATCCATCAGATGAACGGAAAAATCACCCAAGACTTCGGCGCAGAATAAACACAGAGGGGCTCTAATACGTGTGCGAGACTAAAAGGGTATGTGGGACAAGGCGAAAGACAATGCGTATAGGGAATGGAGCATTCAGTAGCTGGCATGGGGACCAAGAAAGGTGATTGTCTTGTCTGTCCAGAGGATGTCCATCGAAAGGTAAGGACTATATTCCTTGACATTCGCATCGATCAACAGATGATGGGAAAAGGTCATGGATGTCGACGTGAACGGAGTATTTTTCCAGCGCCCAGGCCGCGGGCCAACAGGCGCTTCGATTCGGTAACTCTTTGGAGTAGAGTAGAGTTAGTATGATCTTGATAGCTTTAAATCCGGGTCGCGCGGCCCTCAGGGTGAACTCAATTCAGTCAGGGGCCAGGGCGCGCAGTACGAAATAACTGTATTCAGGGTAGCAGTACAGTCCTTCTGTACAAATGCAAGCGAAGCCGCGGTGCTTCAAATATGCAGAAGCACTGGCGTACGAAATGGAAGTAAAGGCAGTATACATTTACACTCCGATCGTAAATCCTTTGAATGGGCTGGGCAAGCACTGGTGCCATGAGGTGTGAAATGATAGCGGCTCAATCAGACACAGGCCTTGATGACCGGCCTTGAGCCCTTTGGGGGCAGATAGTAAGACCAGATGAGCTTCGAGGGCTTATCGTATTGTTGGCGAGCGCTGGCATCGAGTTTGCACATTGACACCGAGTTGGCCATTGACGCTTGGTAACACGACTGATGCTCGTTATTAATAGTATCGTCAGTTTTCAGGCCTGGTGACCTAGTGAAGTCAATGAAATGGCGATTCCGAAACTCAATTAAGAAAAGAGGTTGATGGCCTACACAAATATCCTATCTGTTCTCGAATTAGGAGTAGACGGTGAAAGGTAGAAGAGAAAAAAAAGATGGCTTCAGTAAACCCTTATACACGTAACACCATACCACAAAAATGAAACATACGAGCGATTCAACCAGACCTGGGTTGGTCTTAATGATGCTTGTGGAGGATCGACAGACATGCAGATATCTGCGCCTCGTCGAGGCACAACGCTTCAGCGTCTTCCGGTCTGTTCGTATATAGCTCACCTCCAATCGATACAAGCTTCAAAACCAACCGCAATAACAGAATGGTCCAACAAGTGCTATTTGTATTTCATCAGCATTACTGTACTTTAACCCTGTCGCCACACTCACACTCAGCCCTATCATGATCACCATCAAAACAAACGACGCACCTAAAGTTCACTTCCCCTTGATCGTAATGCATCATTCACATCACATCACCCCCAAACTCGCCTTCAACTCAGCCGCCAAATCATCCATCCCCTCGTCCTCCGGTTTCAAATGTTTTGCCTCCTGCAAGCACCTTACGCAACTACACTCCCCGAATCCCCACGCCTGCAGGTCACGCCTACGTCGTCGGACATCCATCTCTGGATTCACATACGTCACGAAGAGCTCCTCCCCTGCGACGATAGAACGTTTGGCGATCAACGTGATGCGGGACAGAGCTGTGCGACGGTCGTTATGCCGAACTGATACGTTGGGAGTGCACGAGTGATTCAGGTGCGAGTGAAGGGTATATAAACCACCATGCGACTCCAAGTCTGGTTTTTAATGTGCATATGAGACGCCATGACGCGACGGTACAGTTCAGGGAGAGTTTACTCACTTAGACTCATTTTTCCTAGGCCCCTCAGGAATCCGTCATAATCGAAAAGTGCTTTTTCAATGACGGGGTTGATGGGTTTCTTTAGTATTTTTGCAAGGCTTTTCTGATCTGCTGGGTTCTTGGGCGACCGGAAGGCTTGCAAAAGCACTGCGTGGGCTTTCTTCCAGGACTCTCGATCTGGTTCAGGTGCTCCTGATCTGCAAAGTGTTCGCTATCATTGTTATGTGCACGCAAGACCAGTTGCTTACACGCTAAAACCATACTTGTAACGCTCTTCGAGGCCAAGCTCTGCAAGTCCGGCTACAACTTTCCAATCACGATCTTCCTCTTCCACGCTACGTTGGCCTGAGAGTAAGATACGGGATGTACACTGTGAAAACGCGTGAAGTGCCATCCACTGTGTTTCTTTGATCATTTTAAGGAGTGGTATGCATCCTGGATTCTGAGACGAACATAAAAGCGGGTGGTGCTTGGCGGAACGCGACAAGCAGAGGCGATTGCAGAAACGAATCGGACAGTGCACATGAGACGAGGACGAGGCGGGGCAAGGCTGCGTCAGGGGCGACGACATGTCGAGAGGGGTTGAACAATAGCCACAGGCAGCAGACGAAACCTGTAAGTCATAGATCTCCCTGCCCACAGTGAATTACAAACACAATGCGAAGGAAAAGCCTCGCACCATTCAGGAGCAAGTATGAAGGGATCCTCTTTCCAAATCGTCTCGCCTTCCTCAATATCTTCAGTCGCCACTAAACCCTTTCCCTTGCGTTTATCGTAATATCTCACTTGCACCTTGCTTGACCACTTTGAGATATCCAGATCAGGAATGAGGCGCGACGACGGGTAAACAAAGTCTGTTGCTTGAGGGCTAGGTGTATCAAGGATGAGCCCTTCACTCTGGAGAACCTTGCGCGTGCGCTTCTCGCTGACAGTCCAGTCAGGGTAGCTAGCCAGCAAGATCGAATGTGTTTTGACGATGCCAAGGCTGGGATATCTGGTTTTTAGCGCCACTAATGCGGCTCTAAGATCGTCCTCAGAGGGGGATATCTTTGTATGGGGAGACATGTGGCGCAATGGACCGAGGACGGCGTGATGGTGCGGGCGCTCAAGTGGAGGAGTCACTCAAACGCGTGATTGGGAATAAAATTGTGATCGGAACGAACATTTTGTGATGGCTTTAGATCTATACAGTGCCAAATAGCGCGGGAAGGTGCAGCCAAGCAGGGACACACACGACGCGGTGCTTGAGACTTACGCGTCGCCTCAAGTGCAGACTATGGCTCCCCTTGCTGTGCATGTCAAGCACGCTGGAAAAATCTACGATCTCTCTCTAGATCCCGCTCTCCCTCCCACTGTCTTTAAAGATGCCGTCTACCATGCCACCGGTGTTCCCGTCGATCGCATGAAGGTCATGGTCAAGGGTGGCGTGCTCAAGGTAGATCCAAGTCTTTCTCGTCCAATCTCGACTCAAGTTTTGTCGAACAGGACGACTCATCATGGCAAAAAATCGGTCCCAAGGATGGGCAAACTTTCATGGTCATTGGAGCCGCTGGTGAACTCCCGAAGCCACCGGCAAAGCCGACCGTATTCCTTGAAGGTACGTCAACAAAGATGAAAACCTTCAGACGCTCAGACGTTGCTGCAGATATGGGAGATGAGGAGCTCGCTGAAGCTGTAATATCTGCGTTCCATCTTGCCACATGGTTCTGACATATCTCTAGCTTGCCAAGCCAGTCGGCCTTCGCAAGTAAGCATGCTAGATCTCTTACCAGATCAGAAACTGACTATCAATTACAGCTTAGGCAACACCTGCTACATGAATGCCTCTGTACAAGCTTTGCGCGCTATTCCCGAACTACAGATCGCTCTCACTGCGTATGTCATCATGCCGCTTTTGTTTTCTCGGACTCGTGGTTATGATTATGCAGCCCCTCCCTTCAATCAGCAACGCCTCTCCCTGCTGCCCTTCGTGATCTTTACGCCAACATGGCGCGTACATCAGACACTGTGACACCCGTGGCTTTCCTATCCACTTTGCGTCAGGTCACTTTTTAACGATTTCAAGTTGCGTCCTCATCATTGACTTCTTTCGTCAATTCTAGGTCAATCCTCAATTTGCGGAGATGGATCGCTCGGGGAAACAATTTGGAGGGTCATACGCGCAACAAGGTATTGTTGTGCTTCTGGATGACATCATCGGCTCACTTTGTTGTTGATTATATACAGACGCCGAAGAATGTTTTGGACAGATCATCAACACTCTACGAAATGTTCCTGGCCTTAATGCCGATGGTTCTTCGTCTGGCACGTCACCACAAGCCACGACTGACATGAAGAAGTTCGTGGAGCAGTATCTTATGGGAGCGATGCGCAGGGAGTTGAGTCGATTGATTTCATGATAGCAAGACTTTGACCGACGGCCTGCTTGTCATAGACTGACTTGTGATGAGGCCCCAGAAGAACCGGCGTCAGTGACGACGGAAAATGTACTCAAGATTGAATGCAACATTAATATCACCACAAACTTCTTGCTAACTGGCATCCTGAATGCACGTCGTTCACATCAACCTTACTATTGTTCAACATATTCACATCTTGTTCTTTTAGTCTCTCGATCAAAAAGTCGAGAAACGATCTCCTTCTCTCGGTCGCGATGCCGTGTATTCTCAAAAATCCCGTCTCACAAGGCTACCGGGTTACCTCGTCGTACATATGGTCCGTTTCGCATGGCGACAAGACATCCAGAAGAAAGCGAAGATCATGGTGCCTCCCTCTTTCTTTTTCAACTCTTAAAGAATCACTCACTAAATTTGTTACCTTCAGCGCAAAGTGAAGTTCCCTCTCGAGTTCGACGCCCTCGATCTCGTGACGGATGATCTCCGAGCAAAACTGCTCCCCGCCAGCCGCAAGCTGAAAGACATTGAGAAGGAGCGTATGGAGCGACGCAAAGTGCGTAAGAGGACGAAAAACGCGCCTCCACCTACCTCGTCCACCCCTGCACCCGTAGCCACCACCGACGTGGAGATGGGCGACGCGGCGGCTGTAATAGCCGTTGGCGGTCCTACTTCGGATGCGGTCATTGAGAAGGGGAAGATCGTTGCTGGTGGTGAGTTGGAGGACGAGAGCGTGTATCGGGCAAAGGAGAAGGAAGAGCTCGAGCCCCTCATTAGTGAGGATGTGAGACGCGATGTTGGTGCTAGCATTAGCGGGCTATACGATCTCGTCGGTTCGTCTACCCTATATGTCTCCGTCACGTCGTGTTTTGCTGATCGTTGGACCATGTAGCGATCGTCACACACAAAGGACCTGCAGCCGATGCCGGCCACTACATCGGCTTCGCCAAGAAGAACGTCTTCCACCCTGTCAAGGGATCCACCCCGAGACCTACTGGAGCTCCAGATGCTGGTGAGGGGACCAGCACACCCATCCCCGCGATGGAACTTGACGAAGACGATGAGGATTGGTACAAGTTTGATGATGACAAGGTCTCATTATTCCCCAAGGAGAAGCTGAGCACGCTTGACGGCGGAGGTGAGTTTTATGTGCATGTCGTCGTGTGGCCTTTTGAGGATGCTGATCGGGATATAGGCGAGGATTCGTCTGCATATGTTTTGGTTTATAAGAGCAGAACGATTTGAGGGCTGGGATCTGTCTTTATGTCCTTTTTGAGGAGCCAGGGGTGAGTATGTTCGTGTCATGTAGTTTTTGAAATAAAGTGTGTTGCGATATTGAAGTAATTGAATAAACTGTGTACAAGTCAAGAATATACTTACCATATAGGGCTCTCGGGATAACAGGACTTGAAGCTTGAGGCTTATAGACACCAGTTGTCAATATTACCGAAGATTTCGAATTTTAGATGTCGAGATTCATGAGGAATGAATGCAGAGAGGAAATATAACTTTGACATGTCTATTACTATATTACAAACAAGGACATCATTCACAAATCGTGTATTTCAATCGTAAAACACTAGAGCCCTTAACTCAATAGACTCTCGCAAGGGTGTCCCTTTTGGAGTTGTGGGATCCTCAAATCCTGAGTGGGGGGTAAAGACAGCGACGCTTCCGTCTTGGATTGAGTCGAAGCTAAGCAGTGATGTAATTGACAAATCACGATCAATTAGTCGATCCCTACTTACCACTTGATAAAAATGGCTTCCTCTGGTGTAACCCCATAGAAGTACTTCCACTTCTGGTTCGGATTATATTTTATCCCATATGTCTCGCCTTCACGGTCGGGATAAATGAGCGCCACAGGAAGTGCGTCTTTCTTTGGGTCAACGCTGTTGTAGTCGCATAGAGCAAGAGGCCAATCAATCGCTGGGTGGTTTATGGGTCGCCAGAGGTTGATAATTTGGAAGCGACGGCGAAGAAGGTCTTCCGCATCAGCGGGGGGGAGGTGACGGCGTACTCGTGCAATAGAAGACGCCGTCGTTTGATCAACATGAGCCTGTGCGACTGGCTGACGCTTATCTGGTGCATCGTCAACCTCTCCAGGACGATGGCGGCGAATGGCTGAGTGTATTGGTTTCGAGGTCCAACCATGACAGCTCCACAATACTCACTGTGATCGAAAAATACTACCCTGCTGGCTCCGGTGACCTTCTTGATCAACTCAGCACTTTCCGGATAGTACTCCCGCTTAATTTCAGCGTCATCCGTAAAGGTGGTATGTTTAGCAGGGTGATATACAATCTGGAAGCCAGTTTTGTCAAGCGAGGCAAAATCTTCTTTTCCGCGAAGGTTCTCGACGACGACTTCTTTCTCCTCGCGCTCGAAATTTCGAACTCGGTCCGCCACACCGCCTGCACCGTTCACTTGATTGATCGACTGGAACGCGCGAACACCATCAGGTGGTTGAACAAAGAACGTGAGTTTAGCAGTGGTCGAGACAACAGATGCAGATGCCATGAGTCCAGACGTCTCCAAGGACCAGTGCGTGGGAGTGGGAGAACAAACGGGAGCCTTCTATCTCTTTATAAGACTGCGAGAGTATCTGATCGCTAAGCGCAAGCTGACATGAGAGTTGCGTGCTCTCGGCTCTGCTGAGTAACTCACTTTTTGCGGAGCAGCTGACCTGTCAAGCTTCCCACCAGGGAGAATCGTTAGAGATCCAAAGTTTAAATCAGTGTCCCATGAAGATTTGCAGTGCCATTTTTGTCAACGGAAACGAAACTCTTCATTTAGGCAACTGATTGTGTTCTCGGCGTTGACCGCGGAAGCACACTGACCACGCTTTTGTAAACTTTGTCCGCGTATCTTTTGGAAGTAGACATCACAGGCAACTATAAATCATCTCTTCCCAATGCGCATATTTTTTTTACAGTCGTTGAGCACTCCGAACGGCCTTTTAACCACCCATCCGATCCGGTTCCTTATGATGACATCACGCCAATCACGTCAAGGATTTTCAGTCAAACCGCCAAAAAGAGCGTTGCAATCCTACATAATACATACGCTCTGTATCAAGGATGTTTGATACAATATAGACTCAGTACGTTATGTCAACGACTATATTGTAGTTGTGTACCTGTTTGATACAATATAGA
>JAGGAT010000093.1:0-81181 GCA_017657195.1 Termitomyces sp. T70a | reverse complement strand
AAAGTAACGGCAAAGGTAATATCAAGACTACTCTAACGGGTTGCTACCTGCGAGTTTAAATAGGGAGGTCCGGGGCCGGTTTGGGGAAGTTCTAGTCCCGGGGTCGTTGATTGAAGCCGGTGTGCGGAGCTGTGTACCCGAGGTGTTGAATGGTGCCGGGGGTGATCGTGCGGACGTTCAGAGATGATCGTGCGGGAAGCCAGGTGATTGGTGGATGGTCGGGGTCAGTTGGTCGGGTAGGTGGGCTGGTCGGGGCAGTTTGAGGGATGGCGTGTCAGGGGGGTTGATGGGGGGGTGTGCTGGGGGGCTGATGGGTAGCGTGCTGGGGTGCCGGGGTTGATGGGGGTGTGTGTGGGCGCCGGGGTTGATGGGGGGTGTGTCCGATGAGGGTCCTGGTGTTCCGGTGCGAGCAGGGAGGTTGTGTGGGGTCCGGGGCTCAGGTTGGTGCGGGCGTTGATGCGGGTCGTGACACAAAAGTACACTCCAACAACTGCAGCTTGTGATTGTTGCATTGCTGCCTTCCATACAGTGCCTAACTAGAATCGTTCTCAATTGGCTATCTGGAGACGTAAGTCACTCCAGTCTTGTTGTGACTTACTAATTCATAGACATCTCAGGCATCTTCCACCAAACAGGGCTCTTGTTATGTGGGACTGATTTGCAAGGTATACAAGCTGGCAAACATGTCCAACTCTGTCCCAGTGTTTACCACCAACATTTTCCGATCGCTTTTCATCAACCTCAAGGGTGATGCGCTGGCATTTTTAGCAGGGATATGGACAAGTTTATCGGACACTAAAAGTCTTGTTAATCTTTGGACAGTGGCTCTGCATCACGCTGCCACCTTCTTACAAGCTCATCTACAAGAAGATGATGGCATTGACTTCCAGACTATTTTATCCTCTCTCCTTGTCCCTCTGCAGAGTTCTGATGTGGATGAACGCAATGCCACTTTGACTTGTGTTTCTATATTGTGTCAGCTGGCAGAGCATAAGTTCACAAAAGTTTATGCATTTGATGTTATTTATTGCAAGAACAAAAGTGCATTGTTGTCTTTATATGTCTGGCATCACTTGATCTTATCACATGATGTTATAATGTGAAAATCAACTCCAGTACTTGGATTGCAACGATTTGAAGACTTACCTAGATGCTCTCATGGAACATAAAAATCATCTTGTGCACAATGCCAAGTATGTCAAGGTATTCTACCAAGAACATCTTGCAAGGATAAAAGCCAATAAGAAGAAGATTTCTGAGTGAGTGGGCTTAGCTCTTTGATTCTCATCAGTTACTGATTGAACACAAGATACAAGCATCATGTCATATGCTTCATTGTCTCGCATGTAAATGCGTTAGCACTGCCCAGCTTCCAAATTATGCTACTTAGAAGTATTAAAGCCATATCTGATGATGCCAAGGCAGATATCCTGCTACCTACCATCAAAAGTTTATTGGCTTCCACAAAGAGTGTGTGATTTGACTAACCTTGTCATGTTGTCCTTTGATGCCTTGGTAGCAAAGGGTCTCAATATGGAGAAAACTCCATTATAGGACTTGTATCTCTATTATCCATGTCCACTTTGCACTGAGTATGTCTCTGATTATTGAAATCTTCATACTACTGATGCATGTGCATAGATGCTCCATTGTCCTCTCATACAATCATTGCTCAATTGCTTGACTTGCCTGAACAAAGCACTTGACATTATGGTGGCTTCAGACTTTATCAGCAGAATACTGTCAATGATGGAATCTGGAGACAAACTAGTGAGCAGGTTAATATATTGTTGTGTTTCAAATTCTCATTTCTTCTTTAGATTCAAAGTGGTGCTCTGGATCTACTTGGTGAACGCCTATCACATGTCACAGAAAAAACTCATCAAAATGTTATTCCAACTATTGCCAAGATAGTCAGCTTTATTCACAGCCTTCTGATGTCTTAATCAAATGAAGGACTTGTTTGAGCTGCATACATGGCTTTGAGATCATCTGATGGAAGAGAGTGGACAGCATCAGGGTAGCAATAGAGGCAATAGATGCTATAGGAATTGGTGGCCTTGAACTTGGACTTGTGGGATGAGTTGGTATGGGGGCAAGAAGTGGCAGAGAGAATAGTGGGAATATCCGGACTGGAGGAGCAAGGTGGAGAGGAAGGCAAGAAGATGGTGTGGCAGGGCCATGTGGGATTGGACATGGTCTGTGGGGGGTGGGATAGTTGCGCTCAAGCTTGGACAGCGGTTTGAGTTAGTTGAAATACTGACAGAATGGTTTGACGGTGTCAAACAAGACCCACAATGTATGAAACATACTTGACCTGTTTGATTGAACAGAAGGCAGAGGAGAGTAGAGGAAAAAATCACTGTAAAGTAGATGATTGTTAGAGTATCCAAATGATCACAAATGCACACTCTTTCCCATAACCCCATCACAATGCTAAGCTTCCAGCTCAAATATACCAGCACAGAGCTGACCACAATGCCAAACTTTGAGATCATGTATGATAACATCTGCCTAGGGTCCACCATTTCTATCTATCTGTCACAGGTCAGTGTTGAGATTTTTCTGTGACTACACATAATTAACAAGCTTCAGGGTCATGAGTCTCTGTCCTGTGTCACCAAACTGGAGCGCAACAATGAGAAACTGAGCCTCAACCAGACACAGCAACTCATCATTGTTGACAAACCCTCCTCAACAACGCTGTCATGCACCATTTGCAATAATGACCAACCGAGCCTCAACCAGACACAGCAACTGACCGTTGTTGACAAACCCCCCTCAACAACGCCGCCCAACCAACCAAGCATCAACCAGACATGCACCGTTGTTGTTGATAAGTTTCTCTCAACAATGCCATCCTACATAGTTGTGCAACGCTTTGGCCACAAGAAATTTTGATCCGCTCAATACCAACCATATAGCATTCTGCACGCTGTCCATGGCCAGCAAACTCAAATTTGAGAGGCTTGCACATTGGATTGATTGTGGTGATTTTCCTTGTAAGTCAATCTCCTGTCCTGCTGATTTAGTCCTCATTTTTCTTGACTTAAGCTGTTGATATTCTCTTTCTTAGAAGGCCTATAATTCTGTATTCTATGTTACTAACTCAGTACTACGTATTAAGCATCTTGATGAGTGAATTGATGGTTGTGCGCTGAGCAACATGCCAAGCAATGCAACACATGTTTGTATACATTGTTTCTGTATAAAATTGTGACATTTTTTGATTGCATGTTTCTTGAGAAATATTGTAAGTTATCCCAACTCATGTTTTTCTAGAAGAACAAAGAGTGTTTTTCAAGATACAACACACAAACATAACAAAGGTCTTTTGAGAAACACATGCTGAAACATATCATGTGTTTCTCAAGAAAACCATTGAGAATATTTCAACTATTTTGATTATTTTTTCTTTGGATAAAACACAGAAAAATTTTTAATTCTACCAAGAATACATTGAGAGAATATTTGATATATTTTCTGAAAATTTCTGACACAATATTTAGCATGTTTCTTGGGAAAAAGGTGCCAGAAATTGAAAAGCATATTTCTGACACCTTTTTCTCAGGAAACATGCTACATTTCCTGAAGTGCTTTGGATTTGCCTTTGCCAGTTATGTGATTAGCTGCAACTTCCAAAGGTTGCCCTTACAGATTAATGCACAATATAACTTAATAACTACTCTGAAGGACACCAAGTCTCTTGTGCCTATTAACTACACCTCTGCCAACTCAGCAATCTTGGCAGTAAATACATCATACATTGCAGTTGGCTATTTTCTCTGCCAGTGTCTTAGTGAAAATTGAAAACAAAGGCACTATAATTGCTTTGGATCAATCATGCTAAATAAACGGGAAGTGCACTACAGCCAGCCAAAATTGGAATTCTATAGACTTTTCAAAGCTTTTCAGGCACTAAAGATGTATTTTATTGGCATGTGCAATCTCATTGTAGAGGGAGATGCTAGATACATCAAAGGTATGCTAGAAAATCCTGACATACAGCCCTTTACTAGCATGAATTTCTGGGTAGTAGCTATTCTGATGTTTCATTTTGAGCTTATTTATATTAAAAGTACTTTTTATAGACTGGATAGGCTCTCTAGGCAACTATGGCAACCTGGTGACTCTGATCTGGACTTTAGCAATGACCATGATTTTGAAGACTGGATTGACCACTTACATGGTCTCATTCATCTTATCTACCAATCTATTCCACTACTTTGCCAACAACACATTACTAGTGTTCTTGTCATGACCTGCACCCACGGCAGGTCCCAAACACTCACCAGACCACCGCAATCACCCCAGAACACAGACCCCTTGTTAACAACCCAAGAGACACACCCGCCATCAGCCTGGCACCCCAGCACACCTTCCATCAGCCTCGGCACCCCTGGCACACCTCTCATCACACCCTGGCACACCTCCCATCAACCCCTCATCAACCCCGGTGCCGGCCTCACACCAAAATCCCCCGATTGACCCACCCACCCAGCCTACCAACCCTGACTACCCACCAATCATTTGGCTGCCTGCACAAGCACCCCTGAATGCCCTGCACAATTGTCTCTGACACCATTTAATACCTTGGGTACACAGCTCCATGCACCGACCCTGATCGCCACCCCTGAAACTCAACCTCCCCAAACCAGTCCCGGACCTCATTATTTAAACCTGTAGGTAGTACTCCGTTAGGGTAGTCTTGATATTACCTTTGCTGTTACTTTGTCATACTACTGTTTCATACAAGCTTGTCTGTCTAATTGTCTGCCAATCCACTTCTTTTTCCTCCCAAGTCTCCAGTCTTTCTAACTTTTTTTTTTCTCTCTCTCTCTGCCTCAGTTTCCTAGACTTTGTCTCAGTCTCCTGGTTCTTTTCTCTTCACTTCTACACACTCCCCCTTCACTTCCCTCATTCTCAGACTTTGCCCAGAACCCCGCTCACCCTGTGGTATTCCATGCTTCTCCAGAGCACCTCACACCATTCCAGACTTCCTCTGGAAACCCTATCTTCTATCCAAAGCTGTTCTTTCAAATGTTGAGTCTGCCTAGTAAGGACCTGCTTGCAGTTGGAAGCCCCCATAGTCAGGGGAACCTGACAGTTCTCTTACATCCTATAACCACTTACCAACCTTTATCCTTTAGTGCACCATTAATGTTCTACATGGCAAGCATACATAGTTAGAAATCTCCACCAGTGAAGATTGTACAGGAACCACAGTCACTTAGAGAAAATAGCTGTAATTTGATATATGATGCCATGCCATAAACTGTCAAGGCCCAAGCAGAGGATCAGCACTTAGTGGCAGTTGGAAATTAAATTCAAAATCTTAAGTGCCCAAAACATCTTAGTGATAATGAGTATGCCACTTTTATCTGCTCTGCCACTCACTTCTTCTTTGCCAACAACCATTTTTGGCAATGCAACTATAATGGTGCACACAAGCTAGTTATTAAACCCAAATGTCACTTATAAATTCTGCACACTATGCATGATGAACTTGGTTACAGAGGCTTGTATGCAACACATGCTATGCTACTGGAACAATTTTGGTGGCCACATGTTAGCACTAACATTGCTTAGTATATATGGACTTGCTACCTCTGCCAAATTCAGCAAATATGCCAGATACTCATACTTTCTACTGTCGCTATGCTAGCATCTCTCTTCAGTAAAATCTACCTTGATACTATGCATATGCCTAAGTCAAAATAGTACAAGTACATTATTCAAAAATGCTGCTTACTAATATACTGGCCCAAATTCTGCATGCTCCAGAAGAAAAACACTAATGTTATTTCCAAATAGTTATTTGAGGATGTTATTTCCCACTAGGCTACACTAAAGGAAGTTGTAACTGATGATAGTATTCCCATTATCAAAGCACTAATGTACCTTGCCAAAAAGTATAATATTCACCATATTTGCATCTCTGGCTACAACAAACATGCCAATAGCCTCATAGAATGCCCTCATTTTGATGTGCACCAAGCCTTTTTCAAAGTGGTTGATGGCAATAAATCTTAGTGGAGTGAAGCTGCCTATTCTGTATTCTGGTCAGAAAGAGTAACTATCTATAAACACATGGGCTGTTCTCCTTATTATACAGCAACTGGCACTCATTTTCTTCTTGCCAACATCATTGAAGTGACATACCTCCAACCTGCACCAAATAGCATTTTGGCAACTACAGACTTGGTCACTAAGCATGCTATAGACCTGTCTCTTGCCATACTTGGCTAGAAAACATATTGACTTGCCACTTGAGGTGCTAGATATCAACACTGCCAAGCTGCAAGGATTAGAAGAAACAGAACTTTTAGACAATAATGACTTGCCATCTATTGAAGAAAAGAATAATAAAAAACTCATATAACTTATTCATTGTGTGTGTGTATGTGTGAATTTGTCCCTTTGGGCTTATATTTCAAGGGCAGAATACATGGGTGTGTATGTCTTCTCCCCTACAGTATTACCTAAGGCTCCCAACCAGTTTCCTGGAGCCGGCACCTCTTCCAGCTTGGCTGACGCCACCCCAAGAACTACCTCAATATCTGCTGTTAATGTTCCTTCCCACCGTACTGCTACTCGGCACTGCATTCAGCTTCACCTTTCCATTGTTCCTAAGAGAACCGGCTATTCCTTCCAACTCCTCCCCACACCCAGACTGACCCCCCTTTTGAGTTTCTGGCATGTCGACTAGCGTGTGAACCAGAGATCACCTATCCCAGTGCTATGCTGGGCAGCTCCCCTGACGTTACTTGCCATATCAGACCATGGTACTTATAGGTAGGCCTGCCCCTGCTGTTCTGATTGGTTTATGATCCTCTACCTCCCTCCGGAATCTACCAGCACTTTGGACCCCGCCTGAGGGAGCCGCTCAGCCCAGCCCAACTCCTTTGATCAACAGCTCCAGATCTCCCAGTCAGCCCACGTGGCAACCGGTCCCATTTCCTAGACTGGCTGGAGTGTGATGGTAACAGTGCTTCTTTGTGCCCTGATATGGTGATCCCTTCACATTGGTGTTCCCATGGACGGCCTGACCAACAAAGCCTTCCAATGTGACTGGGCCGGTGGTGGTGTCCCGGCAGCGTTAACTTATTCATTATTACAATACCTTGCCTTCATTTGAAAAAAACCCTTACAACTCTACTATACTTTACAGACACTTTTATTACCAACTTCTTGCCACAGCACTAGTGTGTTGCCAATGCTTAGTAACTTGTGCAACTTTTGCCAAAGGGTTTTTTGCTATGATAATTTACTGAGCATTTCCTTCAACTTGAATTTTTGAATAAGTTCAAATGTTTATCTATCCTTTCAATTTAGCTACACTTCACTCTTTTTTATTGACAGTCTACCAAGAATTATATTAAAACAAAGTCCAAGAAAAGTTTACAAAATTCATACTCACAGCCTATCTAGGTCTGTTTATTACTCACTATCATTCAAGGGCAAACTATCATTACAAAGAGGCAGGAGGTCACTAGGTTAAATGTGATTTAGTGTCTGCTACTCTAGTGCATTCTAACAGTCTGCTTGATAGTCTTGCAGTATAGAAAGACTACATGCCAAATTGAAATACTGCAAACAAAGCACTATCAGCTGCTCTCATACCTGCTTTCTTTTCTGCACCAACATTTCTTCTATTTTTGCCACCCTCTCTGCCATCCATTCCAACATCTTGGCAAGGTGCAATGCTACCACTAGATACAACAAATTTTAGCCTAGCCACTCATAGGCCTCACCAATGACACAAGGCTGTGGTGCTGGAGTCCATGATAAGAGCATTCTAGTGCATGTAGTGGTGCAGCAACAGACCTTTAATATCTTTCTCATCTGAGACTTCTTATGCCAACAGAGCTATAGGGCCATTAAGGTGGCAAATAGCATTAAGGTGGTGAGGGGTCCTCTTTCTGCTTTTCCTCTGCATTAATAGGTGCTACTGCTAATTGCAACAGTAACTCCAGACTTTCTCTGTTGTTATAAGGGCAAAAGATGATAACAAAGTTTAAAAGGGCACTTATCATTGGCTGCTAGGACCCACTTCCATATCTTGAGGCAGCAAGCAACTAGCTGCTAGCGCCTCCTCCAAATCTCTCATCTCAACATCTTTCTCCTTGGCAACAGGCAAGGGTGATGCTACACACACCTTTCTAGCCTTTCCCTTCTCTTTTGTAATAGGAGAGGCTGTTTGCTTTTCTGGAGCTGAAGCACCTTGGCATTCTCCAGCTCTAATTATGCTAATAGTTTCCAACTCATCTCCTTGATGCATTGGCAGTGCAAAGAGGTTTTATTTTATTTTTACCACTCATCTGACAGCAAAACCTCTTTGCACTGCCAATGCATCAAGGAGATGAGTTGGAAACTATCTCCTTTCTCTGCATTTCCACAAACTCCTATGCCTTTGAACTAATACCATGCACCTAAAGGTATGCTCTACTAGTGCATTGAGAGCACCACTACATTACAGCCTTTAGTGCCATCCAAAGTACAAGCACACTTGAGAATGCTACAATAATAGCATGGCTATATGCCAGTCAAGAATTAGCAACTTTTGGGGTTATTTTCTAACCAACATTTGTTGCACTAGTGTCATGACTTACAGCCATCATGACACTGGATACTGCTTGAATAGTGCCTGCAACGTGTCAAGCCAGACTTGACATTGTAACCTTTTAGTCCAGTTGGTTGATCACTTCTATTGCAAGAGTTGTGGTCATCACAGATGTCACGACCTGCATGCTCCAATGCCCCTCCTCCAGAACCCAACCTTCCCACCATCCCTGGCTCTCCCAATGCCCACCAATCATGCCCACTCCATATGCCCGACCCATAGCATGCTGCCATCATGCACTCCCCCAAGCCATTATGCATCACCCCAGGCCATCATGAGGACCTCTTGGCCCACATGCAGATCACTCAAACCCCACATGGGCTGCTTGGTAAAATTCTGGAATCAGCTCTGAAACCTTCTTAGACCACATCACTCCTGCCCATAGTATATAAAGACCATAGATAGCTCCCATGTACCTTAGTCTCGATTTTAACAATAACAACCAGTATTTTTGTCTGCTACAAACTTCTGTCTGATTTCCTCTTTGTGCTTATTTAGTCTCCTTTGTGCTTGCCTTCTGGCATGCACCTCATTGACTGGCACACACTAAACTCTAACACTCCAATTTTGTCTTGTCACTGGAACCCCTCCATCAACTTGACTCCCAGCCCTCAGCTCAAACCCGGAGCAAGTTTTGTAACTCCAGAACTTACTCTTCCTGCCGTTTTATGCCCCAAAACACCTCCTGAAGCCCTCAACACCGTGTCTATGTAGTTCAGCACTTGCTTGCACCTTGTAAGGTTATTGCTTACTAGGAAAGGCCCTCAAGTCAGTGGAACCTGACAACTAGCATATAATCAGAAAGTAATTTTAGCAATCAGAATGGGTCACTTACTATGCCATGAGAAGTTTGGAATGATTGCTAAGTTGCCAATGAAACTGTTTTCTTATTTTTCATCTCAGGCATGACAACTCTCTCCTTTATACTCTGCTGCAGCACTACCTCTTCCTGACATAGCAAAAGAAGACTCTTCAGCTCACTGTCAATAAAGATAGTTTGGGATGGTGGCTAACAAATAAGGCATAAGTTTATAACTTCAAAAAGGCAGTAATACTTACCACATATTGAGGCATGGCAATTACACGACTAAAAAACAAAAGGTTTTTAGAATCCAAACACAGGCAGCAAGTGAAAACTGCCCTTGTGTTTTGAAGCCTTTTCAGACTTTGGTGAGTCTGACTTGGTACCAGCAGCAAGGTGTTGAAGTTCCCTAGTGCATTCTACTATCATGATCATTATTCTACTTCAAGTTCATTCTATCATATGCATTCTTCATATAATTTCTTTCTATCACATGTTTGTAAGGGCAACCTCTGGGAGTTGCAGCTAATCACACAACTGGCAGAGGGAAATCCAAAGTATATTAGAAACCATTACAATACATCAGGAAATGTAGCTAATCACCTAGCAGAGGAAAATCCAAAGAGAACAAGTCTAAGGATTTCCCCATGCCAGGAGTCCAGAAATACTGTATGAGTCACCTGACCATGAATGTGGCTGTGCCCTGGGATAGGTCTGGGGATGTCCAGACCACTGCAGAATGACCCCAGGCATCTGGAAATGGAAGTCCCCTGACAATGTTTGCCACATGTGATTATTCTTTATTTACATATACATAGTTTTTAGCAGTATATAAACTGTAAATAGATCACTTGAAGTCCTCACTCTTTCTGACTTTGGACTTCAGGTTAGTATTTTACTTTGCTCAATACACTCTTTTTGACTTTGGACTTCAGCTTTAGTGACAGTTTCTGTTCCCTGTGCTTTGCCTGTCTTTAACACAAGGAACTCTTGGCACTGCTAGCACAAGGAACCTTGGCAAAAGAAGGCACTGCTGATTTTTCTGCTCCAGTACTGCTATAGCAAGGCCATACTAAACAGCTTCTATTGCTATCTCTTCTTGCTAGTATGCTAAATTTATTATAATCAAAGGTGCCAAAACTTCCTTGCTGCTAAGTCACAGGGAGTCTTGCCAAGAGGTTTTTATCATGCAGCAAGAAGAGATGACAGATAGATGGGGGGAAACAAGTGTGGCACGAGTGTGCAGCAATGGAGAGGTGCACCAACACAGATAGTTAGAATTAAAAATGGATAATTTAGTATTTTTGTAGTGAGTTTGTAAAAAAAGTTGCTTAGTGTATCCAAGTGCAAATGCCTTGCCATATTTGCAAAGGCACATAAAGTACTAAAAGTGCCAATGATGGTGATATAATATAGAAGTTAAGAGAGATGGCAAGAAAAGTGGCAAGAGGATGGAGTTAAGGAATGTGGCAAGAATACAGCAAGAACAAGTCTTGGTAACTTATAGTTTAGGATGTGCCAAAAGAGATCTGAAGTGTAGAGTGATTGATCAAAGGAAACTTAATTCTGATGATACTACTGACAGAAAAAATAAGTATTTATACTAGAAAGAGTTCACTGTCACCATTGCGCTAAGCAGTGCTAAAGGGTGGTAAACTAGTAAATATATAAGTAAATGCTGCAAATTAAACTATTTAATGTGAAGTTCACATTTAAGCTGTTCATACCAAGTTGGCAAGTGTCACTAAGCAACATCAAGCACTAAATTGAAATGCCAAGCTATTTGTCATGGAGAACCTTCATCATTCTATACTGCTAAGTGCTGCTATTGCTAAAGAACATTAGTTTTGATGCCATCCATCACCTGTCAATCTATCCATCACCAGTGCTATCATTGATGGGAGAAGTTTATTGCCATGTGTGGCCATTGGATGCCACCTAGAATAGTTTAATTATTATGCCAAAGTGACTTTCTTCCCATAAACTCCATCTGTGATCTGCCTAAGTGTCATACTATGTAATTGGTGCACCTAATCCTAATGAAGGCTTATCAAGGGTATTTTAAGCAAAGTTTGATATGCAGCTCTGGGGTTTGCTTGTGAAAGAAACAAGAAAAAGATCATGAAAAAGTAAGGAAAATTCTGGCTAATAAAAAAAGGACAAGAATGTTTAGTTCTGAGCAGAATAAGATCTTTAGGCTCTAGTTGAACTTTTCTCAAACATATTGGGCTCATAAGTAAAGTCTAGGATTTTAGAGAGGGCTAAGGTGACTTTTAGGAACATAGTATAATGATCCCAAGGATAAGTGTATGAGATACAGAGCTCTCAGAAAGTTGCAGGCCAGAAGAAAGTTGAACAGATATGAGCAGAGTTAATGAGATGGAGAGAAGCTAAAAGAAGACTGAGAAAGGTTCAAAGGAAATTTTCAAAGAACTTTAGAGAGACTAAAGAAACAAATATAAAAATAATGAGAAAAACAAATAGATTGAGTTGTATAAACTACACAATGAATAGAGGATCAAGTTCACAGGCAATCAAAGCAATATGAACAATCTATTGTTCAGCAATGTTGAGACTAGCATAATAAATCGCTATCTACTGGTTAAGTATCTGGCATAGAGTGGGGCCAGGAGTTGGGCAGGTCAAATTGGAATGGCTGGATTCATATAGTGTATTGCATGGATGTTGGGATGGCATTGAAGCAGGTGCAGGCTCAAGGTGGTGGAATACTGATGGCAGGTGGCAAGATGCTGATAGCAGATGTCAGAGCCAATCTAGTGGAGTACTGAATATCAGACATTAGATCCAATCAATGGTGGCATTCTGGGTCAGCCCACTAGGTGTCAGATATGATTGGGTGGCATGGGCTGGCCCTTGATGGGATCAGTGCTTGGTCATACTGGTTGAGAGCAATGAGGAAAGAGTTGAGGTGGTCTCCAGGATAAATCATATGGGTGAGGAGTTCCAGGGCTGGGGGAGAGAGAAGTTGCACAGATAGGGTTATAACAGCTCAGAGTCAAAAATGATACTCATTGCTGCTAAAATTGATAATGACAGTCCTAATAATAAACTGGTATGGAGATGCATCGATGAAGACTAAGTAAGCTTGTATGGTCCACGTAAGTATGTCATGATTATGAGATTGAGGTCGGACATGAGCCCTGATCAGCCGAGATGTCCAAAGGAAAGTGTCTACAAAAGAGAAGATTATCAAGTCCAAATACTATCTATAATGTACGGAGAAGCCAAAAGTATATGACCGACAGAGACTCAAGTCTGTCCAAGCAAAGCCCTGTCAATCGCTGCGTTGATAGTGGCTTTGCGCGTTGTCAAGTCCATACCAAAAACTCCCTCTAACTGACGACGGATTTCGCGTTTAGTAACGGTATTGAGGTCTGCACCACGAAGAATATCTTGGACAGCACGGTCGATGTTCACGTCCGTTGGGGACCCAGGTGTATTCATATTGTCAGGACTGGTTGTCAAAGGTATAGGCATCTCGAGGTAGTTTGTCACAGGCCGTGAGGGTGCGGGTTGATGGAGCATACTACCGGTTTCTCCCATGCGAAAATTAGACTGAGGTGTATTCCGGCCTGAATTATACCCTGGTGGGGGATGTATCCCCACCTGTGAAGGTGCTGGAGAATAACTTCGCGGATCGTAATAAGTTTCGCGGCCATATATCGAAGCAGTGTGGGATTCGGCATATCCTTCTCCTTTCATTTTTGTAGGAGGTACCCAAGAGCCAATACTATGATTTGACTCCTTGTCCCAGAGCTCATTTTCCTGTAGAGATAATGAGAATCATGATATAACACTATACTTGTGATGAATCCACTCACATAGTCAGTCCATGATTTAAGAGGTATAGATCGAGGATCAAACTTTCCCTCATCCTGGAAAATGATAGACCCAGAAGTACAGAATGAGGTAACGAATACGTACGTGGACAATTAGTTTTTTGCCTGATTCGCCGAGAACAACTCGAGTCTGACCCCATGAAAAGTCATCCATCCTCCAAAACGAATATAAAGGAAGGAAGAAGGAGAAGGCAGGAATAGCAATGATGTAGAACGCCATCCATCCAATCATATCCCATTTACGCCTCAGAACGAAAACCGCCGCTTGCAGACCATAGATCGCCCCAATCAGAATAAGAGCCAGTTTGGGAATAGGCTTGTCTTGCCCAACAACTTGGTATATCAGGTAGGCAATCTGTCCATTGATAAGTAAACAAAAGTGGCTCCCCCTTGGAGGGATGGAAGGGAGACGTACATAGAGAACCGTCACCGGCTGCGTCAAAGTAGACACCAGATCTATCATGACGATAAAACGCATAGAGAAACAGCAAAATCCGCAAAGTTGCTCTAAGAAAATCAACTCTCCAAGATTGTGGACTGTGGAGTTGATCCAACGACGGCGCTGTGACAACAAGACCTTCCAGTCGTCAGGAGCAACGGTGTATGCGTGCGCATCCCGGACAAATTGGGTTTTAAACAATGGGAAGTGTTTGAGGAGGAGTGTCGTGAGATATCTGTCCTCTCCGAGATGAAGTAGATTCTTCATGTGCAGGGTATCAACCCGATTCTCAGAATAATCTTCAATTATCTGGTTGGATATAAGGAGCGGTTTGTGGGTATCAGGAGAACGGAGGCGATAGAGCGTGAAACAACCAGGAAGGCATGTAACAGAACCGAAGAGGCTTTCAAAAGCTTTTGCCATGTGGTGAGAGATGAAATACTCGTACACCTATTTTCGCATGATCAGTAAAGCTTGGTTTGGACGGACTTACGAGCACTTTTACCTGCATCATCGTAATCAGAGATTGCTTGGCGTTGGCCAACTCAGTTTCCCCACAAACGCCCAAGAGTTTCTTGTCATGTATCATCCTAGTTTACGGAATAAGAACTAAAGAAATAGGCAGATAGATGAGATATGAGGTCGGCTTACGCTGAGATAAGTCTATTGACCGAGAAAGGATCGACCGTCGTATCAGCATCAATCATGAAAAGATACTCGTAAAATGTCGGATTGACACCAATGACATTCTTAATTTGGTGATACATTTCTAGTTCCAGTGGATTCATGGGGGTGTTGAAGTGCACCTGGAAAATACATCTGTTAAAAGCCAACCCTCAAAATTTACATTCGCAAACTACCTTATTCAAAAAGCGCATAATTAACATCTGTGAGTCTCGTTTGCCGCGGTTTCCAGGTCGTGATCTCTCTGTAGGCTTGCCAACTTTAACAACGACAAGGTACGGGACGACATGACCTGCGCATTCGTACAAGCCAGAATAAACTTTGCCCATGTTATGCTGTTTTGCTCCTTCCCCTAGCGACAGGAAGCTGAGGGGCTCCGGATCAAGGTTAGGATCCGCACCAAGTATGTCAAGCACAATCCTTGGAGTAGGGCGGTCATTTCCCGAGCCCACAATCATACCGTCACATATGACTAGAAGGAGTTTCCGCTTGTCATCGTACTTCAACTGTGCTAGAGAATCAATCGTTTTGCGCAGAGATGCATCACCTTCCGTATAACAAGGTACTTGGCAAATAACGAACTTGTCATGATCCTCGGGAGCGCGCGGCGCAGCAAAGTTAATCGAAGCAAGAAACTTGAAGCCAATGACGGTAATCATGATGATTGACAAACTGAGTAAAAGGTACGTGGAAAATTGGCATTGGGTCGAGTTACGATTGTCGACTTGACCAATTGTAAACAGGTTCCGAAGGCAGATCTTCTGGCGGGCAAGGACAACGGGGTCGATCGCCAAACTATCGAGCTGTTTCGTAATGTCTTTGCCTGCATTGAACTTGAAGACGTCCAGGACAGAAGAATCCATGAAATTTGTATTGGTTGAGGGCGCTTGCATACCATATGGAGCTCTCACAGCTGGTGGGCTCGTGATGTAGTTGGTGACGTCGTAGATGAGTCCATTGTAGATACCAACAGAACGGCCCTGAACCGCCATGTTCCTGATTTCTTTAGGTGTGTAACCAACGAAGCCTCGCCGGGCAGTGTAACGCATGCGGACCATGTTCTCAAAGTACCAATCCGGCCGCGAATCGTTAGTGAAAGCGCGGAAATCATGGTAGACAGCATTGGGGTCAGACACATTCCTCGAGTCTAAGATAACGTACGGGCTGACGTTGCCATCCACACCATTGCAGAGCGCACTGACCTTAAAATGATCATTACAACGTGAATGCAATTGGAATAAGACAAGTAGCTTACTTGTACCGGAAAAAGGTTATCTGCTATCTGGCCACCATATTTTAGAATAGCCGGGGAAGGAATAACGCTGATGATTCGTTGGTGAGCAGCAGCGATGGTGGTCAAGTCGAAGACTTCGCCTCGGATTGCTGTCAGAACATTATTGGGTGACAACGTGCTGGAGTGGGATGCGAGTTCGTTAATATTAAAAACATGCTCCGTGGGGCAGATGAGTAAGTTGAGGAATCCAATAACGAAGATTGCACCGGCGCATGCCAACCAGATGAGGATGTTAAGGGCAAGCTTCTCCCTCCACGCCTGACGAACGTCCATGCGCTTCATCCTCCCAAACCATGACAGAAAAAGTGATGGTATCCAGAACGTCAACATCCAGCACAAAGCAACCCACTTTCTTCGAGCTGAGCTCTCCTTTAGCACCTCTGTCGTCTCACCATCCTGAATTTCTCCGGGTAACACTTCCTTATCTCCCAGCAAAGCCTTCTTGTTTTCGTTTTGGAACATGTTGCGAGATGGAGCATACGACTCAGAACCATAATTTGTCATCGAGTCGTCATGATCACGCTGACTAGTAAAAGGACTGCGCCCATCAAAATCATCGCTGCGTAGTGACTTGTTCTCTTCATACTCATCGTACATATCTGCCCGCTGAAAGGGGGAAGCATTGGGTACGAGAGGAAGAGCCTGATTTGATGCATTATCTTGTTCACGGTATGATCCCCAAGGCACAGGAGATACTTCCCCTGGTGCCATACCCGACGAGAGGTAAGGAGCGTATGGATCACTGATGCCACGCGAATTGAGTCCAACATCTACCTCCGCATCCCGCAAACGGTTCCGCTTTTGTTCCTCGACGTCGCGAGAACGAATGTGGTCTTCAAAAGTGTGAAAAGCCAAGTGAGTGAGGAAAACCTGATACGTAGTGTCAAAATAAATCCTTTTCTGAAGATGAGCGACCATACTTTGTGTTGGCCAATGACAAGGTCTCTCTCAGTCAATCCAAAAGTCGTTCTCGCCTGCTGAATCTTTTCCAGCGCCTCACCCTCTGACACACCTGCTGCTCCCAAACCAGCCGAGTAGCGCTCGCAAAACTCCTCTGGGGTCATCCCAACCTCAAATACATTGATCGATCGCTTCGCAATCTCCACCAACCCAACGCTGCGTACTTGACCCTTCACACTCCTCCCTTCCAGCTGATTTGGAAGCTGTGAATCATTGGGATTGATACAAAATACGAACCATGCTTGCGCCTCGTCCAAAGTCTCAAACAGCGTATCCAGCGCTGCCTTGAACTCACCCGCAACACAGGGGGCCCCTCCAGAAGAAGTCTCTTCAGCCTCCTCCTTTTCATCATCTCCTCCCTCCCGAAGAGTTGGCAAACGTTTGATCGTATGTTTCCTTCGTGTTGAGGGCGCACGCATCGGCTTCACTGCCTGTTGCGCAGCGACAATTGTATCTTCATTCCTCGGATGCGCCTGTGTTGCAATGGCCTTGCCTGAGAACAGGCCTTTAATAAAAGGGTTTATAGACCCCGAGCCTTCTTGACCATCAGTACCCCGGAAAAGCGAAACGAAGTCCGGATTGAGTGCATCAAGATTACGAGCGAGAAAATTCTCCGAGGAGTATGTAACTGGTCCATTGAAATGGTTGACTGTAAAAGTTAGGTTTCCATTTCGATCGCTAGACCCAGTTTTGAACGACGAGTGGTTACCCCACCGCTTTTGGAATGCCTCAACCATGGTCTGATCTGTCTTACGCGGAGCGCGATGGGCCTGATCATCCATTATATGAATAAGTCCGCCTGGCCTGTGCTGCAGTAGACGAACGCATTCAGCGTTATCGAAGTAGGAGACTTTGGGGACGAGGCGCGAGATACCCTCACTGGTGTATTCAGCGACGTGACTCTCAAAAAGCCTCTTCTGCGCCCAACCCTGCAATCGTTCGTTTGCAAAATTGATACAAAACTGGTCAAGTGAATTTGCGCGACTAGTCATATTCTGAGGTCCAGGGAGATCGAAAAGACCAATAAACGTAGAGAAGTCCTCCTTGCAGAGGCGCTGATTGATGTGTTCGTTAAGCCATGCAAATAAAAGAGAGTAGAGGTTCTTCGCGAGGTCATCACGGTTATCTGAAGCGCCGTCAGGGTCTAAAAAGACGGTGCACAGCTCCTTCTTCATCATTTTGGTTTTGTACGATAACGCAGACTCGAGGGCAGATTGTGGAATCCCTAAAAACTCAGCGACAATGTTCAAAAGATCCGTGTTGCGTACTACGGCGGCATCTTCATTCCGACTTCGATCGATCGTGAATTCAAGATTGCCCAAATGCAATATGGCAGCGACGAGTTGGCACGTTTGCGCAACATGGCGCTTTGAAAGCCCAATAGTCTTAAGAGCAACCTTGAGCTGTTCAAACCGTATTTCATCATCGTCTCGTCCTCCATTCAACCTCCCAGCAGCATTACGCTGGCCGAGGTATCTATATGCCGTCCTGTCAAGGAGGTGAAGGTGCTGCCTTTCTTCGGGGGATGCACCGGCGACAAGATAGTAGAAGATATGAAAGTTGCGCTCGCCTGAGGGTGCACCAGCAACGCGATTTCGCTCCAAATAATAATCTAGTGTTTTAACACCGCAGAGTCGACCGCGCTCGCTGAACTGCAGCTCAGTATATTTTCCAAAACGAGAGGCATTAGGATTGAAGAGAGTTCGAGCGTTTCCAAATGATTCGAGCACAAACTCAGAGGCAGGGACCTGTGTAGCAAGCTTAGACCCTTTTTTTCCTGGGTTACTGACGCTCAGTTCCAGGAGCGTTTTGATAGCCAGACGACGGTTCTCCGACTTTCCACTGCCTGTTTCTCCCCTAAAAGGATTTGAGACCGTGTATATGTGATCAATGGTACAACTACTGACCTGAAGATTAGAGTCTGGTCCTGGGTCGTGCGCCTCATGTGATAATATGCATTATTCGCGAGTTGAAAGATATGCGGGGGAAGGGGCTGCCTGTGTTCCGAGGTATCGCGATACTCTGCAGAATATTTGTGCAGAACGGAATCCGAGTTTGAAGCTACATATTTGTGGGGGTTGAGAGCAACCAGCCCTGAGGTTCCAATGCTGGTGTAGATGTTGTCTGTCATGAACCTTTCTCGAAGGCATGCGACGATGAGTTCGTCCGACGGAGGCGACAAGTGGGAGAGGTCAATGACGGCCTCGAGCCGCTGGTGGACGTTCATGGTGGTTTCTGGTATTGGCGCAAGGGCGGCCGCTCCAAAGCCACAGCTAAGGGACGTTGCACGGTGACCAACACTATATTCCCACGCATTCACGTGCATGATATCCCTTGAAACAACTCATGATATTGACAAGTAAATCTATGTTGCCTATCTACTAGACCAACCCTGCTTGCTTGGCCAAAGAGTAAAAGATGGTTTCTTTATTCGATAGAAGGGTTTCCGGAGCGTCGAATTCTGCAACCTGTACAAGCAAGTCAGAAACCATCGAATGCCAGGTAAAAGCCCCACTTTGCCAGAATCCATTACTAGCACACGGTCCGATTCAACGATCGTGTTAAGACGGTGCCTGTAAGGTGTTTCAATTGCCAGTGACAACCATAGTGATATTGCATTTGCATACGCAATGGTTAACATCGTGACATCCGCGAAAGCAGGTCCACGAATAATTTCTTGAATGGCTCGGTCCGTATCCAGATCAACGGCCGATGTGGCTGCAAGGAGGGATTGAGACTCAATTCCAAAAGGTAGGTGGGGACTTTACCTTCATCTAAAACCAGTATTTTTGACTACAGGACAAGACTAATTGTATCAACCACAGAATGAATGCAAGTGTGCATGATACCTTGCGAAGCAGAGCTCGAGCAAAACATAACAACTGTCTTTGGCCCGAAGAGAGCGATGAACCTCCCTCTCGTACCGGTGCGTCCAAACCTTGCGGCAAGGTTTCTACATAATCCTTCAAATGCGCCTGTCACACATTCAGGACGATATTTCAGAGAAGCTGATCTATTACCGACCTGGCTCAAGGCGCTCCAAATATCAGCGTCAGTGTTTTCACCGACAGGATCTATATTTTCTCTCAGGGTACCCTCAAACAAATCAGGGGATTGAGGTACGATAGAAATGTTGGAACGGACTGTTAAATAAAAAGTCATTTGTTTCGAGTCCTCGACCGCAGAGAGAAAGCATACGATCATGCAAGCCAACCATAGTGATGTCCACTGAATCGATGAAAATTTTGCCCTCTGCGGGCTCGATGATGCGAAAGAGTGCAAGTAACAACTGAGAGTCGAAAGATAAGCACCAGTGGCTACGAGGGACAAAGTCCACCAACCGATGACTTTCCAGCACCAGTCCGGCCGCATACTCCGATTTTCTCTTTGGGTTTCTGAGCACTAGTCAAAACAGAGTAGACAACAAAAAGGGATTTTTACAATGACTAAAGAAATATCTTTCAGAACAAAGTCGAGCTCCGGACGATATTTCGTGAAATAATGACTAAAAATTGATGGTTAAAAGTCGCTAGAAATAGCGGTCCAATTGACATACCGGAATTCTACCTCTCCATGAGAGGGCCACGCGCCTGATGGTTTATTTTCAGGGATTTCCTGAGGTGCCTCCGGCTTTACCTCCGTCTGATGCAGGATGCGTTCTACGCTAACGATATTCTGTTCAACCTCGCTAGCAGATCTCACAACCCAATTCTGGAACTATTCAGAACAGACACAAGACAGGAAGAAGAAGAAAGCCTACCAAAGAAGAAGTCGTATTCAGCGCATATGACAATACCAAACCCACCAATCCAGCATCCACTCCGGTAGTAATCAATGCCGTCATTGCCAGTAGAGCAACGATGAGAATAATCATAGCACCGACGAACTCGAGCCGTACAGCAAGCCATCGATTTACGGAAATGCTCGGGAGATAACATATTTGATTACGATCAATCCGTTGCTGGTTTGCAGAGATAAAAAGATATTGTTGGTTGAACGCCCGGATTGTCGAAAGACCTGCCAGAGATTCAGAAAACCACGCAAAAATCGGTGAGCGTGACACAGCGTCTAAACGCTTCAGCTCCCGAGAAGTCGCTAAGTAATACCTAGAAGAAAAATGTGAGCGTTGTTGCGGTGGTTAGGGATCGGAACATACTTCATCACTTGACCATAGAAGAGACCCAGAGGTATGACCGCAATTAGAAATGGCGGGAAACTGGCTCCAATAACGACGACAATCGAGAGACACACAGCAAGGGTACGGCACATTCCCTGGATCACTCGGCCAAGTATTTGATCAACAACGTAAGTATCGCGAGAGAATAGATTGAGAATTCTGATTGGGTCAGAAAAGGGCAAACGAGACAAGTGTGCAACTTCACCTTCCAGTGGGTGTCAATTCGAAAAAGCTCAACGGAGCTCGCATCAACGAATCAAGCATCTAAAGGACAGAATAAGAAAAGAAACCACCTCGACGCCGATTTGCCTGACGTACCCCATCATGAAGACGTTTTGCACTCCTCAATGCACAGAGAACCCATATCAGGACCGATGACAATCCGCCGAGAAGGGTCGACGAGAAAGAGAATATACCATAAATGACCAAATATTGGAACATCCCTTTATTGCTTCCTGCTTCCCTGTTATGTTCGCCCCAATTACGCAGGGTGAAGTTTGCCAAAACTGACGCCGCTTGTTGAAGAACGGTCGTCAGCAAGAAAAAGAAAAAGCCGGCTTTCGAAGCCGCCTCAATGTATTGGTTATAAACATGGACTTTAACGCGGCCTTGCTCTTGGTGTTCCTTACTGAGACCAGTAGATTCCACTTCACGCGTTGCGGCCGGCTTAGCAATACGGGCTTTCGCGAAACTCGTTCTGTGCCGAAGTTTTTCAGATATAGAACCAACATATGCGTCTGTATCCATAGGACCGTCTGTAGTGACCTCGACCATTTCACCTGGCGTGGCACCACTACCACTGTCGTTGGGGACAAATGGAGTGGATGTGCCCGAAGAGCTGCTTGAACCATGACCACGGCTGACAGTTGTATACGTGAGATGACGCCCCATGCTGAAAGAATATGTCAAATAGACATACAGAAGCTTGGCCAATTCTCCCTCCGCATTCAAAGCAAGAGTCTCGTATGAGCCGTTCTCTAGAATGATACCACGGCGGATAAAAACAAGTTTGTCAAATTGTTTCACGAACGCGATGCTGTTGGTGACGAGGATGCGAGCCTTTGTGGCGAGTAGTCCATGAGGTCCAATAACGTTATCTGAAGGGAATTTATTTGATCAAACAGGAAACAAGAACATTGGCTACGTACCAAACACATGGCGGGCAACATGGCTGTCAACGGCTGCGAGGCAATCATCAAGTAAAACCCTAAAGAATTAAATCATTATCCCTTGCCAAGCAATAAGTGACTTACAGGTCTGCTCTAGCATAAACTGCTCGCGCCAAAGAGATTCGCGCCCGTTGTCCACCACTAAGCTAGACAAGCATCAAAGTGAGCTAGGCCAGAAAATCACATTATAAAAAAATGTCGACTGCATACAGTGATGCCTACAGGGATCCTCATAAACATATCAAAATCAAAATTCTGCGCAAAAAAATACCTTTTTCTCCGACCTGCGTGAGGTCACCTTGGGAGAGCAATGACAAATCCTGACCGAGAGCGCAGGCTAAGGAAAACCATAAGTGGACGTCACAAAGCAATGCGCCACATTTCATCACCTTCGATAACCAAATTGTAGAATGTCTCGTCGTATTCGTGAGAGAACAGGATATTCTCGCGGACGGTGGCAGACAGGATCCTTGATCACATAAACAACCATGTCACGGCGCAGTCTTATGTACATACCAAGGATTCTGGGGTGCATATGCAATCGAACCTCTAATAATAACTTCGCCCTCTCTACGTGTCATGTCACCAATGATAGCCGACAGCAGGCTGGTCTACCCGAATGTTTGTTGAACGATTCTGACTTTCACAGGATTATCACCAACCTTTCCCGCTCCAACGCGTCCAAAAACTCCGACAAGTTCGCCCTTTTCAACGGTCATGTTGATTCCTTCCAAGGTTGGTTCCACGGCCTTTTTCTCCCAAGAGAAATCTGCGTCTTTTATAGAAAGAACCTAATATAAACCCAGTCCTATCACGGTGACAATATGCTGAAAAATCGTTTACCTCGTCACCACGACTGAGACTGGGCACATCGAGGAACTTTCGAGCATCAACCTGCAGCTCTTCTGCATTCAAAAAATCAGACAATCGTTTGACTGAAACAATGGCTTCAATGATGTTTGAAGTGACTTGGCTAAACTACATCCAACGTGAGTTTATGACCCAGAGAACAAGTTCAATTGCAGATACCATGGCAAGAGGGAATTGTAAAAGCATGAACAACGAAATAGCAGGGAATATGATATCCGAAGTTAGGGGTTTCGTTGATACCGCGGCAGCTGTTGCAAAGGAACTAAATGCAACAAGTAGAGGGATACCGCTCCAAAGCGTGGTATTGAACGCCTTTCCAATTAAGAATGTCATCAGCAAAGAGGGAAAAAAAACAAGCCAAGCAAAAGGTAATACCGTAACGAGCCCAATCTTTCTCAACATTTTCAGCTCTTGATTATTGCGAGTTTCGGAAATTTTCCTCATAAAGCTATACTCCCAAGCATATAGTTTGATACTACAGGAATCATGTAAGGGAGCTCGAGCAAGACGGGAAGTCATTATACTTATACCGACCTTTTAATATTAGCAAGTAGTTCGCTCATGAGACGCGTCCTTTTATCACGATTTTTCATTTGTTGTTCCTGCATCCGCTTTAAAGTCCGTGCAATGACTGTCAAACGTAGGCCGGTCAACTTGAACAGGAGAACGATCGAGAGAACAAAACTTACATGTGTTGAGGGGTATAGAAAAGATCATGATTGCAACGCCAACAAAGGCCGACCAACCAAGCAGATCATACAGGGAGATGAACGCTAATGTAATCTGGACAAGTGGTTAGACATTTGAGATTGTAACATGATAATCATCACCTGTAGGGGGCCAGATAACGCAATGAGGCCATACGTGCAAAGGTCCTGGAGCCTCGTCGCGTCAACAGACATTAGATTAACGATGTCTCCGGATGCCCGACTACGTTCATCGTTGGATAGAACGAGTGCTTTGGCGTAGATAACAGTAACAAGCCCAGCCCGTACGCGCATACTATTCAGAACGATTAAATAGCACACCAAAGAGAAAGACTTTAACTTACCCTGTTTCAAAAGTACGCTGGAAGTACTAGAGAACGCAAATCGTCAGTGAGCCGTTGTTCGCTGGGACACATGTTCTCACCTGGTTCACAGCAACTGTTTGCGCAACGGATGCGAAAAACATGATACCGGCAATTGCGAAGCCCTCAAGGCTGCTCGGTCTCTGTCCAACGTTTCCAAATCGGGCAGACTGGTACCAAGAGATATACGAAAGCAACCAACGGAGTAGTTGGGGCTGCAGAAATGCCAAGCAGTCCTGGAAAACCTTCAAAGCAGCAGCAACAGCGTACGGCCCCCCGTATGCGGCGAAAAGCGCTTTCCAAAGCGTGCTGTCCGACAGTCAGGAAGATGTGCAGTAACAGGCGCTCGGAAGAAAACTTACTACTTCCTGAGGGCGTTCTCGAGATCTTTACCGAGCTTCTCGGATTCATCGTGAAGCTGCAGAGAAGGAAGATCTGTTTCAGTGATGTACTGAGAAGCACCTTTTTTCATAAGGGAGGTCATCCACCCGAAACTCTGGAGAGACGACGTGTGTAGTGAGAAAAAGAGTTACAAAAAAATAGCTGGACTTGCCCAAATGCTAAATATGTTGGCAGTATTGAGAGGACTTTCCATATGTAGTTTATCTCCTAAAGTGGGCTCCACATCATACTCCGGTCCGAAAATTTCTAGCGCGAACGATAGAAAACCCAGTGCAGCAACGATAGATTTTAGGGCCAGAATGATATGTCCGTCGTCGACCTGCGCCGATAAGACGGACCTTATCCAAATTGTGAGACCGAACAAATAGAGTGGCCAGAAGATGAGCAATGTAGACGACGAAGTGCGTGTCCGGGTATGGTTCAGATACGTCAATGAGATAGCGGAAGCCAGAGCAAGGGGTTCAATGACATAAGAGTAGACGACAGGCACAGACTTGTGGACTAGAAAGATGAACAAGAGGTTTGAGACGCTAACGATGAATGATGCGAAGAGCAATGCCTGGGAAAAGTGAGAGGGAGTAAGATTTGACAGGATAGAAGCGTACCAGCTTCGTGCATAACAAGTACCAGCTGTTGCGCGTCCTTTCCTTGGACAGATCTGGAGCTAAAGTCAAAGACCTGGCTGTGGCGACAACCAGGAGAGCTGCAAGAAGAACGGACAAGAGGACGCCCTCCTCGAAACACAGGCTGGTGTCAAAGTCGCGGACGCGGGAGATGACACGCCAACCCTCAGGATCATGACAAGTAGCCATACGGGAGGTAGAAGCGCAAGCGCGGGTATATATAATTATATAGCAGCCTTTTACAAAAATATTATGAATCCGACGGGCCCGGAATTCGAACCGACACCGACTCATTCATTCGCAAATTATTGTATAATATACATTTCTATGTCTACTCGTTGAATATCGGAAGGGCATCACTGGTGATCTGCTTCCCAAGAGCAACGTCTCTGAATAAGGCATAAGCGCGCTCCAGATCGTCATTTACAATTACCAAGTCATGGGTGTTGGGTTGGCTGGCGTACTCGATTTCCCTGAGGGCGGCGGCAAGGCGCTTCTGTATAGCGACCTCTGTCTCGGTCCCACGCCGCTGGAGGCGACAGCGAAGGACAGCGAGGGAAGGAGGGGAGAGGAAGAGATAGACGGGGTCCAGAGTTGTGTTTTTGATTTGTTGGACACCCTGACACAGGATCGAGAGAGCGCCCAAAAGATTACAAAGTGAGACCCACCTGGGCATCAATGTCGAGAATACAACGACGTCCGAGTTCTTGGACGGAACGCACAGCCTCGATGCTGGTTCCGTAAAAATTGCCAGAAAATTCCGCGTGCTCAATGAAGGCACTCTGCTGGATGAGTTCGCGGAAGCACTGTGTAGTCACAAAGTGATACTGCTTGCCATCTGCTTCGCCGGGCCGAGGTGATCTTGTGGTATCTATGCAAGAAATGAGTGACAACAAGAAAAAGAAAAAAAAAGGCAGGATACGGGAGACGCTGAAGCCAAATTTGTCGGGGAACTCTGCAAAGAGACGGGTGAGGAGAGTGCTCTTGCCGGCGCCTGAGGGGCCAGAGAGGACGAGCGGCCGCAAGAAGTCCGGTCTGGGCGACATGGATGACGGGCACAAGGTCGTGACGCGTGACAATCAGTGACGGTCCCGAAATTCCCGTACGCTCGAGCTGCTCTGAATTCATTCTTGAGCTGGCTACCTCCTTTCCCCTCTCCCTAGGCGTCCTCTGTCTCCATGGGAGCCGTCTGCTGCAGACCAACGGTTTGTCTTTACTTTTCCTTGTTCAATCCGTCTCATCCCCCCCCAGCCTATCGACTTCGACGGCGATGTCAACCTCTTTCATTTCGTCCTCCTTCGCTGCGTTGGAAAGGGCGCCTTTGGCAAGGTCCAGGCGGCCTCTTTGCTGCCTCTCAGGCATATACTGACCGCATGTGCAGGTCAGGGTGGTCCAGCATAAACAGACTCATGAGCTTTATGCCCTCAAGTACATCAACAAAAACAAGTGCGTCAAAATGAAGGCAGTCCCAAACGTCATACAAGAACGACGTCTACTCGAAGAGGTCCGTCAGCCCCACTATTCTAACAGCTCTCGTTCCCTCATACTGTCTATCAGGTTGACCATCCATTTATTGTCAACCTGAGGTACGCTTTTCAAGACGACGAGAACTGTTTTTTCGTCCTGGACTTGATGCTTGGTGGTGATCTCCGTTGTACGTCCCGAGCTCTCCACGTTCCTCTTTTTTAGTAATTATTTTTCAAGTCCATCTGGAACGATTAGGCTCCTTGTCCGAAGAAGTTGTCCGTTTCTACGTCGCCCAACTATCCTCGGCCCTCTCATTTCTGCACGAGAGTAACATCATGCATCGGTCAGTTAGTCTCTTGTTCCTTACTATTTGTGGCGCTTCATTTGTCATTTCCACTTGCTTCTTCCATAACAGAGACCTCAAACCTGACAACATCCTGCTAGACGAACGCGGAAACGCTCACCTCACAGATTTTAATATTGCTGTTCACTTCGGGGATCGTCGTCTAACTGGCGTAGCCGGATCGATGGCGTACATGGCTCCTGAGTAAGTCGTGTTCTCACGCTCACAGCGGCCCTGAGTTCAAGTCCATTTTCCCTCAAGGATCCTGACAAAGCGTGGATATACTTGCCACATTGACTGGTGGTCGTTGGGTGTCTGTGCATACGAACTCATCTTCGGCCGACGCCCTTTTAGAGGCAGGACGAACGGCGATCTGACCTACAGTATATCTAAAGACCCCCTCAAATGGCCCGACGATGTTGACAAGAAATGCAGTCGGGCAGGCATTCAAGTCTTGAAAGGCGTTCGTCATTTTCTTTCTCTGTCAATCATGACTGGAGCTTCAAAAATATTTTTCTAGTTACTTGATCGGGACACGTCCAAACGCTTTGGCTGCAAGCCCCACGGTGAAGGTTTCCAAGAATTACGACGACATCCATGGTTTAAGCCCATTGATTGGGACACACTGGAAAGCAAACAACAGACCTCGCCTTTTATACCCGACGTCAGTATACCTAATCTAGCTTACTTCTATCAAAAATTCTTAATCATTACGTAGGCCAAGAAAGCTAACTTCGATGCGTCTCACGAACTCGAAGAATTATTGTTGGAGGATAACCCTCTCAAGGCCAAGGCCCGCAAAGCCAACCAGGATAATCTTAGCGCCGAGATGCGGCAAATGGAAGAACAGTATGTCCTCCTCTTCCCTATCTGACTTGCACGCGCTAACGCTACCGAGATTCACGACATACGACTTTAAGAAGATGCAACGACGGTCCTACTACCCCCACAACCAGCACCTCATCTCAATTGCGACTGGCACTTCTTCAGGGATGGTGAGCTCCCGCCCCGCGACTCCTGCCAACGACCTACGGGCCGAAAATGGTATTACTATCGCTAGCCAGTCCATGGACGGCATTGAATCCGAAACCTACCGCCAGGAGAAAATGCTGTCTGAGAAGGATTACTCATAGCCCTTATTTGCTTCCACATGTCCGCTGTGTCACCTACAGCCGATCATCGCTCGTTGTATTTCCCGACTTTCCGCTTCTCATGGACGACGGGCCCTCCGCTTCCTTTGCTTTCGTGTTCTCGTATCCATATATCCACTTATCCCCTATATTCCACCAGCCTCTTTGCGATACTTTTAATTTACCAGCCCTATCCCGCTTATTCCCCTTGGGCCTGTCTCCGGTTGTTTAAACCTGTCGGTTATATTTGCTTAATCTCTGTAGGAATACCCTCACGAATATCCCCATGTCTATCATTTTTCTTCTGTCTCCCATAACGCAATGCTATGATGTTCTTGACACTCCTGTGAACGACACCGTGGGTTTGAGTATGGAAAGATGGTTGTCAATTGATATAAGGGATCAATTATGTAATGACAAGTAATCTCATCTACCTCTTGTTCAATTCTGCGTCGACATGCAGTCGATGCAACACTTTGGCAAGGCTGCTCTTCGTATAACCAAAAATTATACAAAAGGCTACTCGGATACCCAGGCAAAGGTCCGCGATGCCACCTCCAACGACCCATGGGGGCCTACGGGTACTCAGATGAACGAGATTGCCCAATTGACCTACAACCAGTTGAATGCCATCACCAACTCCGGTGTTGCTCACACTCACCTAATTACTCAGGAATGACTTTGTTGAGATTATGGAAATGCTCGACAAACGCCTCAACGATAAAGGCAAAAATTGGCGCCATGTCTTCAAGGTATCAATCAAACTCCTTCTCTGATCCGCATTGCTAGCAGTAATTGTGCTTGTTGCCACAGAGCTTGACAGTCCTGGACTATTGTCTTCACCAAGGTTCTGAAAACGTCGTCATCTACTTCCGCGACAATGCCTATATCATCAAGACCCTCAAAGAGTTTCAATACATCGATGACGACGGGAAAGACCAAGGTGGAAACGTTCGTCAAAAGGCCAAAGACATCACCAACCTTCTCATGGATGAGAACCGCCTACGTGAGGAGCGGCGTGCACGGGCGTCCATGCGGGATCGTATGATACGTGGAGCCAATGGCGGGGGTGACGGTGACGGTGACGTTCCTACAGACGAGAATCAGCGTCGGCGCGGACGGGACGCCCCGGTAGGACAGCTGGCAGGCAAGCGACCCAATCGTGACGAGGAGGAACTGAGGAGAGCAATCGAGGAGAGTAAGCGCTCGCTTGCCGCAGAACAGGCTTCTGCAGAGGAAAGAGACCTCCAGCGCGCAATCAAATTGAGTGAGGAGGATGAGGTAAAAAGGAAGAATCAGGAACAGGATTCAAATGCTGCTGCGCTGTTTGACGACACGAATCAATTGTACGTCTATCCTGTCACTTCTGGAGAGCGGGGACATCTTATGCATATCAAAACAGACAGCCACCCAACGCAAATAATGCAAATGGGTTTCACTTTTCCGATCCAACGCCATATGCGACGGGACTACAGCCTCAGTTTACTGCTGTTCAACCACAATTCACTGCTTTACATCCCCAATTTACGTCGTTCAACCCATACCAGCAACAGGCAGAACAAGAGGCTGCTCAAGCAGAGTACATACGCCAGCAGCAGCTTTTCCTCCAGCAGCAGCAACAAGCGCATCAGCAGGCCCAGCAGGAGGAGTGGATGCGACAGCAGCAGCTCTTTCAAATGCAACAACAACAGCAGCAGCAGCAACAACAACAACAACAGAACTTATTCGCGAGTCAACAGCTCGCACCCCAGCCTACTGGCTTTGGGCATGTCCTTTACTTGTTCACTTTCGATTGACTAACTCAACCGATGCTTTTAAATTTCAGATCCAACAATCCCTTTGCGCCCTCTACTTCTTCCACACCTTCTTCTTTCTCCCCTGTGCAACCTCAATCTCCCCCCTTCAACATTGGTGGCACATATGATAATCACTCCAATGGACACCTCTCCGCTCTTTCGGCCTCCACTCCCATACACCCCGCCTCCTCTCCTAGTTCTCCTTCCGCCAACCCCTACCAACAAAGGCCATTCCAAGTTAGAACGAAGACCAACGAGAATGAGCAGCTCGCGAATTTGTTTGCAAACAGGGATGACGGAATGGATACGTTTGGTAACTTGGGGACACTCCGATACGGTTATACGGATGCGGGGAAATTCGCTCAGAAATCAGGAAACCCGTTTGCTCAGCAGCAACAGCAGGGGCAGCAGACTGAGAAGCCATTTTTTGATATCTAAGGCTTTAGTTTTCCTAGAATTGGTGTTGCTTTCTTTTACGATCGTATTTTTTTACCTTTGCCGTGTGCTCTTATGTTTCATGAACGATTAACTCGCATATCTATCGACCTTCTTTATTTTCCTTTTAGTACTCGCTTTTCACGAACTCCACCCGCACACACAAGGTGTCGCTCTCTTTGAATATACTTCTATTACATGGCTCCATTCCAAGCTCAATAACGGCTTCATCTACCCCAAGGAACATAGATAGGACTTCATGTGGCGCAAGGAGCAGAGTGACTGCAGCTTGGTAAACGGTCAGGACTAGACTCGGAATGTAGTGACAATGATGCGTTGTTCCGTCGTATACTTCCTCAGAAAAATCACTGCCAGAGTCGAATTCAGTGTAGTCAGGCTCTACGCGATTCCATCGAGCCATTCTCTGAAAGAGGCGAGCCCATCGCCTCCTGATTCTCCCTGATCATCACTCGCCCTTAAAACCTTTACAGAGGTTCCTGCAAAAGAAATTTCACCTCCTTCCCAATCCGAAAATTTGAATGGATCGCTAGGAGGACCATTACAGTCAAGACCACCCATGTCGGATTTTTCGTCTTCCCCTCCAAGCTTCTCGACGCCAACGCCACCTTTCTGCGACGCTTTACGCTTTTCAAGTTCACGCTCCAACACAGACCTGACACGATTGACAGCGAGTATGTCAGAGGTCATATTGGCTTGGCTTCCCGCGTTAAGGAGGTCATATTTGTGGGCAAGAATAATCAGTGAAGGGGCATTTTGCGAAGGCGGAAGATAAGCGAGGGTGTGCAAAATGCTGTGGAGGTACCTGGAACGCTGTAAGTCGATTTCAATGGAGAGAATCAAGTCACGAACTCTGCAACCGCTGCTCCGTTGCGGGACACAGTGCTGGCATCGACGACAAAAGCAATTGCTTTTGCATCAGAAAGGTGTTCCTGGAACTGATCTCTAATCCGGGGATGCCCTGGTATATCTATTACACGAATGCTCTTTCTCGGTGTAGATAGGTTTACTAGAGAAGAGTTTGTTTGGAGGGATGTATGAGTTTGAAGTGCTTGTCCGTAGACCAGCTTTCGCCACATGAGACAGGAACTGCCTTGTTCGATGAGAGAGCACGTACTTGAGACAGTATCGCGGTCTTTCCTGCCTCTGGAGGGCCGATGAGAAGCAGAGCATTCCCTCTCGACCTCGACCGCTGTTTACGAAATGCTAGATATACTGCACATCGAGTGAGGTCCAGTTTTGAAAGGAGAAAGGCAGCACAAACCAGCAATTAGTAGAACGGCAGCAATGAATGCTAGCAGGCCTATGCTCGGTAGCGCCATAGCGTTCGTCAACAGCAAACCAAGAGTTTCTCCAAGTCCGGCAATCATTTGAAACGCCGGCCAGAAAACAGAATTGCTCCGTCTCTTTGCGGCACTCTGGGATGCGTCTTCCAGCGCATCTGGCTCGTCCGCATGCGCGGGCTAGGCTGTCTAGGTACTTTGCTACTGCAACCCAAGGACGGCGCATTCCTCAAACAGTCATCGAAAAGGTCGTTCAAAAATATGCCGTCGGGCTACCTCAGGGTAAATCAGTCAAGGCTGGCGACTATGTCATGATTCGTCCAGAGCATGTCATGACCCACGACAATACTGGCCCTGTGATTTCAAAGTGTGTTCCCTTTCTGTTGTTCTTCCAGTTGTCTCAAGATCACTCAGATTCAACTCCATTGGGGCAACTAAAATACACAATCCAGCACAACCTGTATTCACGCTGGACCATGATGTGCAAAATAAAACACCAAAGAACTTGGCTAAATATGCCTCAATTGAGGCTTTTGCCCGTAAGCACGGCGTCGACTTCTACCCCGCAGGACGGGGCATTGGCCATCAGGTGCTCGTAGAAGAAGGTTATGCCTTCCCTAACACTTTGACCGTCGCCAGCGACAGTCACAGCAACATGTACGGAGGTGTGGGCTGTGTTGGCACCCCGATCGTCCGCACAGATGCTGCAGCCCTCTGGGCAACTGGCAAGACATGGTGGCAGGTTCCGCGCATGGTCAAGGTGGAGCTCAAGGGAAAACTCGCACCAGGTGTCACCGGAAAAGATGTTATTGTTGCTCTCTGTGGTTCGTTCAACAAAGATGAAGTGCTGAACGCCGCGATCGAGTTTACTGGCGACGGAGTAGCTGCTTTGAGTGTCGACGATCGTTTGACAATTGCCAATATGACCACAGAGTGGGGTGCCCTCGCCGGTGTCTTCCCCATAGATGACACACTGCTAAAGTGGTATGGCCAGGTCCTGACCAAACTTGAACTACGGACATTCTCGTCTTTAGGCATTCCTCCTCCGCCCGAGCACCCGAGGATCAATCGTCGGCGTTTGGATGCGCTTAGTGCAGCAAAACTCGAATCTGACTCCGACGCTGAGTATTCCTCTCATTTGATTCTCGATCTCTCCACCCTTGTACCCCACGTCTCTGGCCCAAACAGTGTCAAAGTTTCGACACCACTGCCTGTTCTCGAGGATGCGCATATCACGATCCAAAAGGCCTACCTTGTCAGTTGTACCAATTCTCGAGTTTCCGACATTGCTGCGGCTGCGGCAGTCATGAAAGGTAACAACGTTGCTCCTGGGGTCGAATTTTACATCGCCGCCGCCAGCTCTGCTGTCCAGCAAGAATCTGAACAACTCGGTGATTGGGATACTCTCATCACGGCCGGAGCAAAGGTCCTCCCTGCTGGCTGCGGTCCTTGTATTGGACTTGGCGTCGGTCTCCTTCAAGAAGGTGAAACAGGAATCAGCGCTACCAACAGAAACTACAAGGGCCGCATGGGTCATCCGAATGCTCAGGCATACCTTGCAAGCCCTGCTGTTGTCGCCGCCAGCGCTATCAAAGGATACATCTGCAGCCCCGCCTCACTGGATCCTGCCAAACTCCCATCCGTTCAGCCACCAACGTTCTCCATCTCAAACATTCCCGCCTCTGGATCAACATCCACCGTATCTGATGAACCTCTGTTCACCGGCTTCCCTACCACGTTCACTGGGCCCCTGCTTTTTGCTCCCCAAGACAATCTGAATACCGACGGCATCTATCCTGGAAAGTACACTTATGCTGATGACATTACTCTAGAGGGCCAAGCCAAAGTTGTCATGGAGAACTATGACCCCAACTTTGCTGCACTTGTCGCCGAGAAGCGCAAGACATTTGCTCCATTCGATGGTGTCCGTAAGGAGGGTGTCGTTCTGGTATCTGGATACAACTTCGGCACAGGTTCCTCTCGCGAACAGGCTGCAACAGCACTCAAAGCTGCGGGTATTCCCTTAGTAATCGCTGGTTCCTTCGGCGATATTTTCAAACGTAATGCCATCAACAACGGTTTAGTCTGCCTTGAATCTCCAGAACTCGTCAGCGACCTGACTGGACGCTATGCCAAGGATGGAAAACGTGGAGCTGGAGGGGAAAATGGGGAGCTCACGATGGATATGGGCATGACAATTGAGGTGGGCATGAAGGACGGCAAAGCAATTGTGCTCACTGCGAGCACGGGAGAAGGAAAGACTTATAATCTGCGCCCTGTTGGCGCTAGTGTGCAAGAGTTATGGGTGGCTGGTGGACTGGAGGGCTTCATCTTGAAGGAGATTCAGGCTGAGGCCAAGGTATAATGGCAACGTAATATATGCACGTATCTAAGGCACATTTAAAACTTAACGCAAAACCCTTTTGGATGTCGCATGTCGATGGATACATAAACCGTCCAATTGGAGGATGTGAAAGCAGTAAATGCACTTTCTTTGCTCAACTCGGTGCTTTCAGCGTCCGGACTATGCCGAAGGAGCCTTACGCCACACTCTTCCTATCTTCTGCAGCGAGACGGTCATGCTCAGCGATATCCCTCGAAAGTAAGATAAGGAAAACTCGAAGAGACTGAAGGGTTTGTGAACTCACATGGCCTCCCAGGGATAGTCCAACCTAGTAATCGATGACAATCAAAGTTCTGTGAAAGAATATCAAAGAAAAACTGACCAGACATCCTGGACTTCTTCGCCTGCGTAATATCTGCGAATGATGTTTCATTATCTGCACATTTAACCAAGTAATTCGTCATTTACGGTGTTCCCTTTGGCAACTCGGCTAGTTTGGGCTTGTTCTTGTTGTGAACTACGAAAATGGCAAACTTGGTAGCAGTGCGCAGTGCCTCACGCTCGGATTCAGGGAATCCTAAAAGCTCTTCTTCTACATCCTTTTGAAGCTCTGTAAGAGCATAACTGGGGAGTATATCAGCACAGATGTTTACACAGCAAGATGTGCTTACCCAAGGGTCTTCCGTGTGTCATCGACCTCATCCTGCACGTACAAGTGAAAGTCATTGAATATGAATGATTCAATGATCTTACAACGATAAGGATCCTCTTTCCAAGCAAAAGTTTCCCCGGATTCGGTGATCTATCGACATAGGAAGATGAGTCTTGCCAAATATAAGAGTCTAGGCACCAACATCCACTGTGTCCTCACGACTTCCTTTCCAATTTGCTGTTGACTAGTACCAGGGAGAGGTTCATATAGCGATAAACCAATTGCTTGAATCTGAAGAGCCTTATTCTCGGTAATTTCTCTGAGGAACGTGCGCTGTTCAGATGCAAGTGATCAGAGGGTTCTTGCACACGCCTGTCTGATCGGACTAACCATCACACGAGCAGGGAAGAAACCTCTAGTAGTCTAAGTGGTAAGTTGTCACATCTTGGTTGTGGCCGAAAGTTTACAGACCCTCCACCTAAAGAAGGTCAGTAGAGATCTACAAATCAAGGAAAGCCAGATACCGATAGCAACCATGAGCTCTGGGTTGAACTCTTGTGCAAGTTTGGGAGTGACACCGCGTATAAGGTTGTGAATGTCATTGTACGTGACGCGCCAATGCTTGACTTGATCTTGAGCCATAGCGAAATTTATTTCTAGAGGAAGCAATGGGTGTAGAGTAGTTTTATATAAGATAGATAATTCAAATATGATCAGAAAAGTCACTGATCCGGATTCCGGGATAAGCTTTTTTGCCCGATCAACCACCATGTCAGGTGAGTCCTCTGTCTCTATTCCTCGCTGGCCTCTAAACCCTCTTCAGATGCGCCAGCTGCATCCGGTTCAGGCTCGAGCATTCCACCAACAAAGGCGATTGGCAGCCTTGCAAAAAAACAAAGCGATGTAACCCGTCAGGGAGCGCAGAAACTCAAGTTTGTGCCCACCTTGCCATCCAGGAGGAAGAAGGAGTAAGTAAGTCATTCAAAAAAGGTTGTCGAAACACTTTGCTTATATCGGCGCTCAGGGAAGTCAAACCGGTATGGCTCAATGCTTCCCTGATATCTACAAATATCGAGTGCGAAGCTGTAGGAACCAGCACCAGGAGCACTCCCACCTCCAACAACCGAACGTGGTCGTGGCAGAGGACGGGGACGGGGCGATGCAAGAGGACGGGGGCGGGAGCGAGGAGTGCCCCCTGTGGCTGAAATGACCGCCAGTGGCCCTTTTGCCATGGGACCTGCTCTGGCAGGCCACACCGCAACACGACGAGCAATGCCTCGATCCAACTTTGCTCCAGTTCCGACTACAGGCTCTGCGCCATCTCTCGGATTGAGTCTGGTGCGGGGGGCTGCTCCCACATTGACAAGAGGGGGCTTTAAAACCAACGAAGTCAAAGAGGAAGACGGAGAGGTCTATTCCGATCCTGATGAAGGTGTCGAGATTGTCGATATGGAAGATGTTCGAAACATGGATTGGATGGCACCCGAGAGTTTGCGAAAACAGCAGAAAAAGGTAAAAAAGGAAGAGATTTCGCGGAATGCTGGTACGTTATTGCCCTGGACATTGAACTCGCGACTTATAATAATAGCAGATGGTACCGATGTTAATGCTGCCAATGCGCTTGACCTCAGCGATAGCGGCGAAGAAGAGGAACTGGAAGACATAATTGAACACTTTGCCGCTGCTGCCAATCTCGAACAGGTAATTTTCAGTCGTCCGGTGTAATAAAGGCTTGCCAATTTTTTTTTTTCACAGGATTCAGATCTTCGAGAAGAGCGGTTATATCTTTTTCAGTTCCCTTCGCCATTCCCTACGTTTGTGTCACCAGATACAAGTTTACCGGCAGCTACTGAAGATGTTCCGATGTCTGATGACACAACAAGCAAAAAAGTTGCATTTGCAGACACAGTCAAAACTGAGCCTGCTTCTGTAAATGGCCCGCCCGCCGAAGCAGAAACTGCACAACCCAAAGTAGATGGTGTGATTGGAAGACTTGAAGTGTATCGTAGCGGCGCAGTCAAGATGCGGCTAGCGAACGGCATCGTACTCGACGTATGTCGGCCTTTCTGCATCGACATCTTTCGTTGCAAAGCTAACAGTATGATGACAGGTCACTGCAGCTACTCAACCGTCTTTCCTCCAACAGGCCGTCCACCTCGATGAGGAAAGAAAGCGTCTTGTAGTCCTTGGAGAAGTCAACAAACGTTTTTCAGTCTCCCCTGATGTCGACACTCTTCTCTTAGCAATGGAGTCGGCCGACAAGGAGCTTACGACGCCCTTTGACGACCAAGGCCTCATTCAAATGGACATGGTATAATCTCTCATTATATCAATTCAAAATCAGTCCATACATGTAGTTTGACATCGGTACTTTGTACATATATTGATACAAGTGAATTTTTGAAGAGAGAGATACTAGACCAAAATTAACAACCGAGCTGAGCAAAGGGTTCCATGCCAAATTAAATGCTACACAGTTTTTCAAGTACCATAACCCATCCACATCTCGTACTGATTCTGAGTGGTTGGCTCCTGTACTTGCCGAGAAGGGTAACTGTAAGTACTTGATTGAGTGCCCTGAAGGGCAGTATTATGGCCATGTAGGTAGGGCATATATGCATGCGTCGGCTGGTGTGGTGATGCCTGCTGGGAAAAGCAGTCATGCGATACTGCATAGTTCCACGCAGCTTTAGGTGCTCCGATCACAGACTGATCACCGACTGATTGTGCTGGGTGGACTTCGCCTGAAACACCCACGATGGGATTGTTTGTTACATAAGTATTTGGCACGGCTCGAGTGAGCGCCGAGTCCCTGGACATTGGATCATGAAGCGCTTTTCCAATAGAAGAATATGAATGGTCTTCGAAACGATGTATGGAGCCTTCCATGACGATGTCCGGTTGAGGTTTTGTCATAATGTTAGCAGAGGTGCCCATAGGGTAGTAGGTAACGGAAGGATCTGCAATGGTATTTTGAGTGACAGTAGGGCTGCTGCGGGTCCCGGCTTCCCGATGGAGAGCTGGAGGAGAAGCGGCGACGTGCGATGGCGAGTTTGGATTCGACTTGGTCGTGATCACGGATTGCCGACCATTAACTACCTCGAGTTCATCAGGCTCATCAGACGCAGGCAGGGGGATGCTTCGCTTCTGTCCACTCCTGAAAGCCATGTATGATCCGTTTGCACGTTGATATAAAGTGTAGAGAAAGTTCTTTAATGACAAATTTAAGTTTTTGACGACAGAAAATTGGATCTCCTTACCCAGACAGATGGTGGTCGGCACAACTTTGAACCCTCTTGGAAGAACGGAATTGCGCCTCTTAATTCGTCCATGGCTCCATTCGTAAGGGAGCATCCGGGGCTTTCAACTACAAGGGCTGCGAGAACCACCTGACACTGCTATTTAGAAGCATGCCAAAAGAGTAGATAAAAAATGCATACGCATGACGAAAAGTACCCCGACCAGAAGAACCAGACGTGACGACAGAGAGGAATGACAGGATAGAGGGTTTTCAATACAGATATGAGGCGCCTAGATACTTGAAAGATGGTTTCCACGGATCGTTTGTAGCGATGTCTTAAAGGATTGTCAGATGCTTCGCGAATGGCCTGAGAAAAATAGCTCCGATGTATGTACAGCAGATCTGTTGCAGGGAGTCAGCACAATACGAACATGGACTCATAACGTTGATAGTACGAACTGGAATCTCTAACGCACAGAGTGCAGTACTGTTGCAAAGCGAGTGCAGGATCAGATGACCATTGGTATCCATTTTTGTCCTCGGGCCATTGTAGATGTTTGGGAATTGGGTAGTTTTGAATAAGCGTATCGATCTCAAGCAAAGCGTTGTACGACGGACACCGCGTACTGAATACATGTTCAATAGACTTGGACATGCATTTCACAGAATATCGAAATTTCCAGGCATGGACTAGTGGCATCAAACATTGAAAAACTTTGGGGATCACCGTCAAGGAGGCTCGAAACAAACGTACATCCAAGAGATTCCTCGTCGGCTACAGGACCTACTTGGTGCACATCCTCAGGATATTTACAGTCTGCGTGCTGGATAAAAAGCGACCCGGGTCGGCCATGGACGAGACTCTAGAACGTAAAGCCGTGTAAGGGAAGATCACATGGACGTAGAGTGATGCTTATTCACCGACCAACTCTCCCAAACGAACAACTCCCAAAAAAGCTAGATCGATGCTATCAGTTGAAGATTGTAAATGATAGGCGCAAACTAACATGCCGGCGTCTTTGAACTTCTTGTGGGTCGAGGTTCCAGGCGGCACTGTCACGTTCTGATGGGAAAGATTAGTTTGTGCATCAATCTAGCCAAAGAAGAAAGTGATCTCACGGAGTCCAATCTAGAGCCAGAACAAGGAGTAAGACACACATAAGAGATGGTGATTCGGGAACCATTACCGTCTGTGCTATGCGGGTAGTTAGACCAGTGAGAAGCCATCTTTCTTCCTTGTCAGATTGACTCGAGTTGTAGACAAAACAAAAGACAAGAAAGAGTGCCTGGACAGTGGCACATGTTACCTCGAGCAAGATTGAATCGAGGGAGAAGGCCGCTCGAGCGAGAGCGTAATACTGCTCGGCTACAGCTGCCGCATCCGGGTGAGACTCGTCGTACAAATTGCCGTTGGCCAGGACCATGAAGAAGACGGCCAGACGGTGAGAATGCAAGGCATCGGTGGAGGGATAACCTTCGGAGCCATATATTGGGTTGAGAATGGAGATGACGAAATCGTTGTATGGAATAGGTTCATACCTGGCCAGAGATATCAGAAGACTGTAGAACCAAGAGAAATAGAGACCATCCCATACATCCACGCGGCACTAGAGTAATAGACACAAGCTAGCTCCATGGCCCTCTCCTTGTGAGGAAGATAGCGGATGAATATTGATTTGTCGTACTGACAGTCCTTGAAACCAACAGGAAACGCGTTCATGAGAGTGAGAATCTCATCTGGAAGGTTGAGGTGATAACGTGGTGGATTGTGCGTTTCTTCATGCTAGAGAAGTTGTGTCAGGTGGATTCGAAAATGAAACAAGCGGTGACAAACTGGGAGGAGATCTTGAAGATACTACATACGGTAGGTCAGAAGCTCGGTAGAGAACGAGCGTGTGGGACAACGTACCTCTGACCCTGCAGATTCACCGTGGTACTTGGCCTGACCGTCTATGCCAAGTGAAAGCGAGCCAATGGCTTCGGACACGGCTTCGACTCCATCTGACAAGCCTAGTTCGCGGGCAGAGCAAAAGCCATCGTCCCTCTCGTCTGATGTTCTTGACAAGGCGAGAGCGATTTCTAGTTCACGAACGCGAGCATGCAGAGTTTTTACTTGTTCAGAGAGTTTCTGGGCCTGGGCCATAAGGACTCTATTAAAAATAGGTGAGGATGCATTTACGGAGTGTGAATTGCTGATAAAGCCTACTTGTTCCCTTTGGTAGCGGCCAGCGTTCCTGTGTAGAGAGATTCTTTTCATCAGCTCTTCACATGGCGTGGCTCGATTACTTTGGACATACCATCAGGACAGATACCGGCACAACCACGCCTATCGTGCATCGTTAGATGTAACTTCATATTTCAAAGGCAAAGAAGCCATGCCTGACGCATGATTGGCACGGAAACGTTCTGCGTGATCGATTAAACTCAAGTTCACGAGGAGGGGTGGGGATAGTGAAAAGAAGCATTTTTACCTGTCACACTTGAGTTTTGACCTTGGTAGAATCAGTTTTGCGCGCTGCTGGAGTCTAGAGAAGGGAGTATACCTGCGGCACTCTGCACAAGAAAGACCAAGTTTACGCGCGGCAAAGGTATCAGAAGACTCTGTCTTCATAGATACCTCGCCAGACATTGTAGAGAGGAACGACGACGACGACAAGAGTAGCTGGGTGGTGGGAGAAGGAAAGAATATGTGCGTGCAGATAAGTAACAGAAAGAGACCCTGGCCGAAAGGCGGGATTGGCCGGGGCTGTCCCTGTGATGGCTCGCATACGAGGCAACGGCATATGCCCGTAAGACCGATCGCCACTGAGCGCCGCACACATGCACTTGGTCACGAGCAAAAAAATAAAAGGACAAGAGCGTGCTTTTTGTCTACATAGGTACAATGGAGAATCATGACTACCACGTATACTCATCTACTGCAACAGTTCCTGGGAGAAGTGTGTCAGTATATGGAAGCCATGCATTAGAAAGAAGAAGAGAAGAGAAGAAGAATCAGAGGTAGCGGGCAAGGACCACCAAGGCAGCCCTGCCCGTAAGGTAGCTGAGAAGAGTTCTGCAGTGCAGGGTGCGCTCCTGCATAAAGCCAAATGCCTCAAACATCATGTACAATAGAGAAAGAACACGAGGCAACTGCACTCACCAGCCTGAACAGAAGAAAGCCTCAAAATACCGCGCTTGCAAAATTTTCGTCTCTTTATACTTTTCAATCCCCGCAAACTCCGAAACCCCGACGTCCGAAACCGCCATCGTGTGCCAACGTGCATGTCGGCGACAGCGCAGCAGACGACATCCGCAGCAACCAATGCGTCGACCCCACAGGAGGCCCAGCAGACGCAGGCCAGCGCAGTAGCAGGCCCGTCCTCGGCGCCCGCACAGACCCGGCAGGAGGCAGAAGAGGCCCGCAAGGACCGCACGCTCGTCGAGTTTCTGCTCATGTTGGATGAATATGAACCCCTGGTGCGTCGTCAGAGCCGCACTGTGTAAGAGTCCTGCAGCCTATCACTTCCCAGATACCCAGTGAGGTCACCGATTACTACCTCCAACGCGTCGGATTCGAGTGCGAAGACGTCAGACTGTACGTCCGACCAACTCGGTGCAGCATTGTCTGACATGTGCACAGAAAACGCCTGCTCTCGCTCGCGGCACAAAAGTTTGTGTCTGACATCGCGGCAGACGCGTACCAGCATGCGCGAATCCGGACGAATGCCGCAGGAGGACGAGCACGGGCGAATCAGCCCTTGGGGCCTGGGCTGATCAAGGTGTGGATGGCCACGGCGTCGACGATGGGTTGCTCACTGTTTGCAGGACAAGACGCGCACGACACTGACGATGGACGATCTGAGCGCAGCACTGGGAGAGTACGGTATCAATGCACGCAAGCCCGAGTTTTACTTGTAAATTCTTGTATTAGTAGTCAATTAATTATGGTGTGACCGTCACATCATGACGCTCAAGCTCAAACCACCAAGTCCTCGCTCGCCGCCGTCGTCGTCGCCGTTCTCCTTCGACGCCAATGACAGTCCCATCGAGCCCACCGTGCTCTCGTCCCCGCCCACACACTGGCTTCCAGGCAACACAATGAGGACCTTTGGCGCCCAACCGCTCCGCACCATCTCCGACGTAGGTGTCGTGCGGTGCAAAGACTGCTCCAAGCCCATCCTCCGCAGCAGCATGGCCGACCACCTCGAGACATGTGCTTTGCTCTCGAAGAAGTCACTCAAATCCTCTGGCAAATCGCTGCCTGAATCTGAAGGTGAAGTTGCATCGTCGTCTCTCTGTTTCGTCTGCTCACCCCACCAGGTCCGTAGGCAAGTCTGGCAAGAAACGCAAGGGCTCTCCTGCACTTGAAGATGCTGGCCCGGCAAAGAAGAAAACCAAACCAATCCCCAAAGTAACGAAGGGGCGTGTCAAGGGCCCCGTAGATTACGACCGACAATGCGGTGTGATCAACGACAAGGGTCTTCCTTGCTCGCGCTCACTGACATGCAAATCGCACTCGATGGGCGCCAAACGCGCAGTGCAAGGCCGGACACGACCATACGACGACCTGCTCCTCGACTGGCAGCGTGCCAACAACCCCAACTTTGTCGAGCCAGTGAAACGCGAAACGAAAGCAGAGAAGAAGGAGAAACGCGACAAGGAAAAGCTCGAGAAGAAACGACTTGCAGACGAGGCAGCGGCCGCACTCGGACTGGACCCGTCAAACAAAAAGTCTGCAATACCAGGGACGTCGAAAAAATCGGGGAAAAAGGCAGCGGCAGCGGCCGTGCGTCTTGCAGAGGGACTGGGAGAAGAGGTTGCAGAAGACATGGAGATGCTGGACTCGGAGGCGGAGATGGACGAACTGGTGCGGGTGGTGAGGATTGCAGAGGACAAGGGCGTCGTCGGGGCGCCTCTGGCTGTTGCGTGCGATGCGGGCAGCTGGTTTGTGCAGCGACGAGAGCGGGCGCGGTGTTGCCGAGACTTGCTGATTGGCGCACTGGGCATTGGCGGCGGGATCAGGACAGTCATAAAACATTAGACAGTGGCTGTGCTGTCACATACTTGTCTTTGTACGACCATAATGCGTTTTGTTTTCTTTCTTTTTCTCGCTGCATCTGCCCGTGCTCTCCACTTTTATCTCGATGCAAACCAAAAGCGCTGTTTCATAGAAGAGCTCCCCACCGACACCGTCGTCCAAGGCACATATCGTGCTCTCGAGTGGTCTGACGGCACACAGGCCTATGCCACAAACCCAGAGCTCGGCATCATCGTCGAGGTCGTCGTGCGTCTGTCTTTCTCTTCCTCTTCTCGCCCTAACGACCTCCCAGGAATCCGAGAAAGACGACGTCCTCGTCAGAACAGTCGGTCCACCAGAGGGCAAGTTCACCTTTACCTCCCACGACGCAGGCGACCACTCCATCTGTCTCTCCACAAACTACACCTCGTGGTTCTCCCACACCCACATCCGTCTCTACCTCGACATCGTCGTCGGCACAACCAAACCCGACGTCGAGCAAGACCGCACCCACGTCTCTGGCCTCGCCGCCAAGGTTCGCGACCTCAACCTCAAGCTTGAGGATATCAGGAGAGAGCAGCAGTACCAGAGGGAGAGAGAGGCCGACTACCGTGACCTGAGCGAGGCCACCAACGCACGCGCAGTCTGGTACAGCATTGCCCAAATAATCGTCTTGGTCGCGACTTGCGCGTGGCAACTCCGTCATCTCAAGGTCTGTTTCTCCCTCTCTCGCGTGCTACATTTTTCTTACGTCTCTCTCCAGCGCTTCTTTGAGGATAGGAAGAGTCGATAGGCGCAATATATTACTTTTTGAGATATTTATGAACGAGACAGCGAAAGCAGAGCTTTGATGACCTTATTCCACCGGTTAAGGCTTTACGGAGAGTTCAGACCGATACATACATCATGACGACTCCTACATCCCCATGTAGTGGAGCAACTTGCACCGGTCTGTCTTCTTTAGAAGACATATATTATCTTCGCCGTGGCAGCTTCTTATCGCCCTCTCAGCGCCTCCGATATTCCGCGGTCTCCGGTTAGTAAAATATTGAAGTGTCACCCAAATCTAGCTGTAATACATTTTTGAGTTCACGTCTGAGTGAATCCAAGATCAGGAGTCCGTCAGAACCACAGTGTGGTAAGGCATTCGGATCACCACACACCTTCATTCCAAATTTAGTGCCTGTTTTCGCGATCAATAAGCTCGGAACATATGATTGTTCTCAAGAAGAGACTAAAACTAGAAGATCTGCTCATTGGTTGCGTTGACGATCATATCAAATTAGTCCCCTTCTCGCAATGTCAAGCAGGAGCCCGCTCAAAACATTTGTAAACCGATTTCTACTGAAGATTTGAAAGGATCAACCTTGATTGCCTTTCTCCCCGCAATCTTAATGGATAATTCCTTCATACTGAGGCCTTCCAGTGCTGCAAGGAATCGTAGACGGTTTCTAGAGGCTAAGAACTAGCCGTTATTCCTTCTCGTCCCATTTCAACAGAGTTTGGAACTCTCGCAATCCTCAGTCAACCTTCATCTCAGATCGGTTCACACTCTTTTTCACCTCCAATTAATCCATTTACGGCGTCAAAACCGAATGACACTTTCAGCAATGAGTCATGTGGGGAACATGTTGCGGTGTTGATGCGGTGTTAGCGGACGCCACGCCCATGCTCATGAGTCGTCGACGTTTATGCCAATGTTTTGTCACCTTCTCATGCTCCGCAGTCACCATTGCAGTCCCATGTAGCTATAAAACCACTAAATCGTATGACTCGAGTTCATCCATGGTGTGCACTCTGCGCTACATCTGCTTACCATTCTTATTTTTCCTCCCTCAATACTTTGCTTCACGAGCTGTACGCTTCCTTCGAGATGCACAAGCAGTAAATGGTAGTCTCCATGTCCGGGACGACGACAGTCAGACAAGCGGCGTCAGAATTGGACGTACGGAATCAGCGCCACAGGACATTGTGCTCTCATGCGTTGCCCGTCCTGCCGAGGCGCACACTGAATCGTCCCCATTTCGTGCATGGAACGACATACCATCTCTCTCGTCCGAGCACGTCACACCTCCCGATGACTCCATTCTCAAGCAGATGGAGTCGAGCTGGATCGATTATATTGAGTGTTGCTGCGAACTGTGGACAATGGTTGCTTCAGTCGCGGGGACAATTCTTCTGTTAGTTATTGTCCCATTATTGCGGACAACTATTTGACTAAATCTATAATGGCAGGGCATCCCCGCCTTTGCTCCAAATGCCAGGGATTAAGGAGGATCCACTCGTTCGAAGTTTCGTGTACCTCTGTATTTTCCGTTTCGTGTCTGCCCTCCTGCTGGCAATCACACTTTTATACCACTTCCGTAAAAATTCAAGATCACGAAGCAGCGCCTTTGCTATGGCCTGGTACAAGGTCTGACATTCTTCCTTCATCGCCACCGACGGCTGACCCTTGACGGTAGACTTGCAAGGAAAAATCTCAGATGTGTTCATACCTGCCTTGGGTTATCCTTGCCTCTCCTGCCGTCTCATTCTGCTGGTAAATAGCCAATTCTTCGATCCATTCTGGAGGGCCACTGACAAATATGCAGGGGCATCCTTTTTTGGCTTGTTGCGCTGTATCTCGCTGTGTGGCGTACCGGTGTCTCACCAAGCCCTCCGTCGATGCAAGATTTACCTCCTTCACTCCCTCGTTTAGTCATCACTTTGATGTCCGTGGTAGATCTACTGTATTGTGCGTGGCTCATCGTAACTTTGAAATCTTTTTAATAATCAAGATGTTCCCGACATGAGAAAAAAAAGATTTCAAGTTGACGCACTTAGTTTCCTTCTACCTCGTTTAATTATCCACAAGATTGATCTCTAAATATTAAAGATGCGTTGTGTTCGAAGACTTTGACGACACAGAAATCTAAGGTTGAAGACGTTCCACATACATCCATTTTATGCGTGTGATCCTGCGTGACGAGTCAAAGAAATGAAGATAGAATTTCAGGGTTGGTGTTCACAGAGAAATCTGCTTTCAACACAATTTTTCTTAAAAGTGAATTTTTGTCGGAAACATAGTTTTGAGAGTGTGTTTGCAGAGAGTGGTACCTTGAGGCAGATAGAAAATCTATTTGAGGAAGACATCACATACTCAAGCCCGAAGACGTGATCTATCATTTCCATGATACACCTTCTGGAATTGACATATCGGACATGTTTGATGCGGAACCTCGAGTCCACCGGACATGGATATCGGTGGTGTGTCATCCATGGCACCAAGAATGTTGCGATCTTACGTGTAGGACACCGTAACGTGCCCGACCACCATAAAATTATATCTCCCTTTGTCTTCATTGTTATCTTGTTCATAACCATTGTCAGACTACGCACAATGGACTCTAGATAGATATATACATACCATACATACAAACACCCTCAGTCAATTGTATCACGGACTGAGGGTGAGTCGACTATACTTATACACACGGATTAGATTAACTAACTGTACTATATAGATCAGCTACTTACTATCTGTGATCTCCAGGTACCTAATAGTTCTGATTTCAACAAAGAACACGGTGCAGCCCGTGACAGTTTGGCTTGATCGTTCTCTCGCCTCATCACAAAGCGAGATTACCTGAGGGGTTCCGCATACACCAGACATCTACATTTACGGCCTCTTCCGGATTCGAGCTTCATCGCCCAAGGCCTGAGAATATATGCCTATTTCAGTTCATATTACATACAGTAGAGCAGCAGCATCAATCAATCCGCAGTAGCGCTTCTATCACCGTAATTTCACCGTTCTAACGACACCTTGTTTTCTTCAATAAACAGATCCAATCCGGCCGCTCTTCCACTACTAGTACTGTCGCTTTGTTCACACATCCTGTCAAGTATACTACCACATGATACAAGAATGGGGTGCATCAATCGGCGTCAATACATGACTTCGTGGGCGCCACAATGCAGCGTTGAATCCATTAAACCGGTTTGTTCAAGCTCGATACCGGTAATCTTTCGGTTGCGGCCTCTTATGGTCCACTAAGTATTCATTGTCATAAGACTGGATTCCCTAGATCTAACATTCCTTATCCATGCAACATCTGCTCTCCAGCTTATTTCCTCGTTTTGTCCCGCACGTTACACAATACCTTTACGAAACGGAATTGCCATGGCTCTTCCAGATGTGCACAATGAGTAAACCTTGATACCTCGTGCATGGAACGACGTACCTTCCCTGCATCCGCCGCCTCGTCCGGGTAACTCAGTCTCGAAGTAGGCAATTATTGCCTTAATTTTTAGAAAAGATTCTCAATATGAATGACCTTTCGAGATTGTTGACTATTTACGAGAGTCTCTTTCTAATTCATATAGAAGCCTCCTTACTGCAATGGATCCCCTCGATCTTTTGTGTTATCACCCCAATGTCAATCGTCGACCTGGCATATATAGACGAGTTCGGAGGGTGAGTCATCCTTCTTGGGCGCAATGAAGCTCCCTAATTCGAATTTTCTCCATGGAAGATTAATTTGTGACATGTGCACTTATGTTGACCTAGATTTGACCTTGTTGATGTAGCACTGAACTTGTCGTGTTCAAGGTGACCATGCTTGAGAAACCATGCACGCGCGACATCCGGCTCTGCCACGCGCCATCATTAAGAGTCAGTATTCGCACGTTACGATCGGACGCGCAGGGTCACCGCGAGTGTGGTCAGTGCTCAGGCCTCAATCCGGGCCATCCTCTTTTTGTCCGGTTGTTATACTAAGACTGAGGATAGGAACTTACAGTGTACTATCTATAGGTATAACATTTCAAGACACATTGCTAGTACTATGTGACTATATCGAGATCTAAATAAACCCATGGTGCTCCATGGAACTTCAAGTTCGGCGAACTCCCATACGCATATCATTTTTATTTACAGAGTCCGAAGTGTCCATGCACTGGTTGCGTATAGAATGAAGTGTAAGTACCATGCATGGCTCGGGGTAACGGACATAGACTTATGGGATGCGAATTCCTTGGTCACACAGAAGGAATCGATATCATAACGATTCCTTCAACAACGACATCATTAGTTCAGGTTCGAGACCGTCTAGCACGATCTCCAAGCCGACTCACACGGAGACATCATCGTGCCAGTAGCTGAGATTACTTATCCCCAGTCTGCCCACATCGAGCGATCTCCGCTTCCTCGTTCATGGAATACCACCAGTCATTGCATTCTGTTAGTAAAACGTACTGTTTTTTTATGAATGGCAAAATACTATGAAAGGGACCTGTGTTCCTCGTTCTGGCCCTCTTTTTGTCTGCTCGGCGAAGTGGATTTTTCGCCAATAGAAGGCGTCTATGATTCGCCTTATCATCTGTTGAATATCAGCTGCAGACCTAGCATGGTTGGTGTAGCTTGTCTACACACTGAGGAAACTGGATCAGGACTGTCATTCAAACTGTGGCGCAAGAAGCCTGACTCCCCCACACCTTCCTTCGTATGAAATCCTGCATATTTCTTATGCAGTCTCCTAGTGCTTTTTCGTTATGCGTGTTAGTTTGAAGTTTCATGGAGCTTTTGATACATGTGGCTGGTTGAAGCGATCCCTTATTAGCTTATATATACACAACACAACTTCTACGAAGCATCTTCCAAAGCATCACCACGGTCCTTTCTTTTCTGAGTGTGGCATTCGGGACACACGCCAGCAAAAGTTAACCCAAGCACTGTCATGCTTCTTCAATCGGTGTCGAACCTGAGAAGCGTCTTCTTTCCTTGGCGCCCACCTACCGCTTGTGCAATGGCATCCCTTACTTTCTGACTTGCTGTCTCGTCTGAATCCTTCGAACTGATCGACACAATTTCATGAGCAGGCTCTTTCAACTGTGCCACGATAATCAGAATTTGCAGGGCTGAAAGCAGCTAGTATCAATTTACCTTGCCCTGACTGATAAGGTTAGCCAGGATCTGCATGACACGTACACGATCACCGCGATCGGAATCTTTGTACCATCGGCTTTGCCAGAAACCATGGCACGTCAGGTTCTTGAAAATAAAAAGCGATGTCGGCAGTGATAGGGGCAGTTTTGACATTGCACCATACGATACAAGGTGTGCGTCGTTTCCGAGTAGTCTCGCCATCTGCGTCGTTTCAGGGCCACCTACGAAGCATTAGCTGGCTGGCAGTGAAAGCTGGCAAAGGCGGGCATACCAACACAATTTAAACCCAGACGGATATCCTTTAGCATATGGTCAGACGATGCACTGCCGTGTGCAAAAAGGACATACTTTTCCTCCAGTCCACTCTTTGATCTCCTTGCGAAGAGCTTTGTCGGAAAGCGCGTCATAAGTCAGTACCTTGGTCGCGCCAAGGTCCTCCAATTGCTTTACCAGGTCTTGCAGATTATCACTAGTCCAGTATCTCAGAAGGTGCTAGTCAACAAATCCTTATATCTACCGAGGTCGCACAAAGTTGAGAGTCTTGAGTCCCCGAGAAGCGGCGATCTGAATCACTGCTTGACCAACCTATGTATGACATTAGGATTTCTGAAAACATCAGACGACACGACACGCACAGCGCTGTTAGCGCCATTCTGAACGACCCAGTCCCCTTCGTCAAGGCGCAGGTAGTCCTGGAGCATATTGTACGCGGTGGGTGGGTTCACCGTCATAGTAGCCGCATGAACTTGGCTCAGGCCCTCTACTCTTGGAACCTTTTCGACGTCATCCATCCCCACGTTTCTGCTTGTACACCAAGTCCCAGCTTGCGGCCTTGTCATGATTACCCAGTCGCCCTCCTTCAAACCGCGCACACCCTCACCAATCTCTGCCACCTGAGCAACGCCTTCGTTTCCACCGACAAACGCCGGCGTCTCTATGCTCCCGAGACCTGATGGGGCAAGGTCATGTCTAGGGTCTGGTTTGGCAGGATAGACGCCCTCGATGACGTTGATGTCGGCCGGATTTATCGGTGCAAGGAGGAAACGGACATTGAGGGTGTTTTTGGGGGGAGGTGGAAGGGGACGATAAGTGAGGGTGGTGAGGACGGAAGAGGGGTCGCCGTGGTGGGCGTAGACGACGGCGCGGTTGGCGAACGCGGACAAGAGGCGTCGGGTCGGGAAGAAAGCCATTTGATGATGTCAGCGTAATTATCTTTACAATGGCCCACAGTCTGTCTCCGGAATGCACTCAGCTCAAGCTCGAGTACGACGCCTGCTTTAATGCCTGGTTTGAAAGCTATCTGGAGCCTGCGGTCGCCGTGTCGGCCTCGCAATCCCAGCGCGAAGCCTACTCCCAACAAAAAGCTGCCGAATTCAACCAAAAGTGCGGGAAAATTTGGGAGAGCTACAGTGCCTGCGTCCAAGTTTGTCCGTTGTCCGTCTGCAGCTGTCTCGACTGATCTGTCTCTATAGAAAGCGGTCAAGGACAAAGGCCTCGACACCTTGCTTCAGCAGGCTCGAGACGAGAATCCCTTGACAGAACCTCCGCCTCCACCCTCGTCAGAAGGCTCAGCGTAGTACTCAGCTGCTACATGCTCAGACATTGCCACTATACAAGATCAATTGCGTCCAGGCCGGCCGTGAATTTTTCAGTGTTGTGGATTTTAACTCTAAAATGTCGAATCTCGATCTCTCTTCACAACCTGCGCACGCAAATCTACTTAATATAATATCGGATTTGCCGGAGCGCGGCTTTTTCTTTACCAACTCTGTCCACATGGTGTGCTCACGATGTAAACTTTATTAACGAACGCCTTGGAGAACATGCTCGGAATTCTGAGATACTACCTTTACTATTGAATGTCGTTGAAACTATGTCAGGGTCACCCCTTGCAGCATCTGGTCCTTGGTATCTGCGCAACACAAACCACGCGCCTGCCACCAAGGCAAGAATTCTCATCCGTTCAGCGTCTTGAGCATTTGATAGACATGTACTTGGCCAAACTGTGGAGACTCCATCGTCATTTGCCCTTTATTCTCAAAGCCCATCCTCTCATAGATCAAGAGCTATGAACCTGCCCGTAAGTACCACAAAGCTGTGAACCACCTGTGTTGGCACCTACATCGACTTGACTTGACGTCTCTAGGACAATAGACGCCCTGTCTGCTTTCGCCTTGCCAAAGGACAAAGTTGTAAGAAGGTAGTATATAGAACATGCAGTGCTTACTCTTTGTTCAGCTACTTTCATCATGGCCTTTGCCACTCCTTTGCGCTGAAATTCAGGGGCAACACCGAATAAGAGGAGATGCCACTGAGCCTCCTTGAATCCTGGACCAAGTGAGTCATTGGCTAAGCGTCCCAGTCTGGGCAAGAACTTTCAATCAAATCGGCGTGTGACCCTCGTATGGCACAGAGTGGAGAAAAATTACATGTTCGGACCACCATCCCTTTAATTCTTCGGGACACTTGGAGAAGAAAATCTTCGAGCCCACCTCACGTTGTTCTTCTCTGAACGAGAACATTGTGGCATCAGTAAAGGCAATAATTGCCCCGAACGTACGTCATCATGGGAGATTGCCCTGGGCCATACCACGCGGCGACACCAATGATGTCGTTTACCTCTGGGCCAAGCGTGGCAACGTGGACCTCGCCACCCAGTAAGGCGGTGCGCACACAAAATTCAAAGTTGGGGCGTAGCAGCGACCAATCACCTCCAACTAATAAATCCATGAAAGGATCGTCTTTTTAGCGTATGAGGCATTGAACATTTAAGGACTCAGATAAGATAAACCTTCACCAAAGGCGGCTAGGAGCACGTCCACAGCTCGTTTGACCTCTACGTCTGATGGCTTGTGAACACCGTAAACAGTACGACGGAACAAATTGAGTAACCATACCAGAGTCTTTTGCTAGTTGTCGAACGGCGACGGGTAGAGTGCTGGCCATGGCAAGTTACTAATCTACTTGTTCAAGCTGATCTTCTCATGATATACTCGGTAACACGCTTGATTACATCAGTAGGTAGAATCTTCATCGGCACGGAGAGTCGTCACCCGTGTCCTGTGTCGGCTATGGATATAATTACTGTTCTCTCCCTTCTGATTCCAGCACATTTTTCTCCCTTACTCCGTTGCCATTAGTACTCTCAGTACAATGTCTGTTCACCTTCTGGTCCTTATCCATGGCATGTGGGGCAATCCTGGCCATCTTTCAGAACTTAGGCGTATCATCACAGAAACATACGCCTCTAGCTCGGACGATACTCAGATCGAAGTTTTGGTTGCCGAAACTAACAGCGAAAATTCAACCTATGATGGAATCGACTGGGGTGGTGAGCGAGTAGCCCAGGAGGTGGGTGTCGCGGTCCCTCATCCACTTATGGTCCTCGATGTGTATTGCAGGTAGTGGACAAGGTCACTGAGCTCGAGGAAGATGGGAAAACCGTCGAAAGATTTTCTGTGACGGGCTATAGCCTGGGTGGTCTCATTGCCCGCTACCTTATAGGGATCCTGTATCAGCGAGGCTTCTTCACGAAAGTGACTCCAACCAACTTCAATACCATAGCGACACCACACATCGGTCTCCCGCGATATCCGTCCTTCTTCTCTGCTGTCACCTCGTCCCTAGGCCCAAAGCTACTCTCACGAACAGGTGAACAGTTTTATCTTGTCGATCAGTGGTCAGCAAGCGGCCGCCCATTGATAGAAGTCATGGCTGATCCTGGTGAGTGACTATGACAAGCAGTGTTGTCCTATGCTCATACGTGCACAAGATCGTATATTCTATCGGGCTCTACAGTCATTCCAACATATCAGGATATATGCAAATGCGTGAGTTGTCGCCTGGCTTTTGTTCAATACCCATTAATCTCAGTATTCTAGCGTTCGCGATGTCACTGTTCCATATGTAACCTCTGCCATAGAGACTGAAGATCCTTTTGCATTGCATGAGACAAATGGCATCGAAATGTGAGGACAGAGTAAAACTCCAATCATTTTCCTGCTAAAAGCTATCCATCGTACAGTCAATTCGAAGAAGACTGTCCTATTTTAATCAAGAGCTTCGAGGTTCCTGCAATCCCTCCAGCTCCGACACCCAGGCCAATGGTTTTGTCTCCTGAGTGGTGGCGTACTTTCAAGCCAAAAAGACCGTTCCTACCCCCTGCGTTGCAAATGCGCTTCCCGTTCAACCTTGTGAGCCACTCAGGTGTAAGGTGTTTATGTATCCTGATAGGCATATTTTCAGCTACTCTATACAATTTTACCTCTCCTCCTCCCCGTCTTTGTCTCACTAATTGCTGTCCGCTTCACCCTCGCAACGAAGGCCTCTCGTGCCCGTATACGCCTTTTAGAGGAGGAAAAGACGAATACACAGAGGTTAATTGATATCCTAGCCGAGCTCGAGGACAAGGTTGAGCACGTTGTTGAGGACTTGGTCAAAGACAGCTCTTCCGAGGCAGAGTCTGTTAACGCATCTCCATCAGTAGAAGAGATGGTAGCTACCACTTCTTCCGCTTTGATTCAGAAGTCGGAGGAGAATGGGAAAGGGAAGCAGGTGGCGGCATTGCCTATCCTTACGCCGGTACAGGTGAAAGCTGCAGGATGGCTTAATCAGCTTCCTCTGAAAAAGCAACTTGCATTTTTCCCGGACGTGAGGAATGCGCATGCGCTTATCGTGTGTCGGGATGTGAAACGTTTTGAGATGCATCGCCGGGGAGAAGGGATCTTGCGCCATTGGGCGACATCGTTCGTTCTGTAAATGTTGGTTTGACTGCTTGCATATCTCAGAGTTTACAATAATTTCAATAGAATATTTTTGACAGTAATAAATGCCTCTAATACCTTGAATCTGATCACCACTGCTATGTCAAAAAGACAATACTAATTTGAGCGTATACACAATAAAATACATCTAGAATACAGCAACCAACCTAAGCGTACTGGATGGCAATCAGCGGAAACTTTACAGAAAAAGGCAAGGCAACGTACTCTCGTAAACGTCCCCATCGTCGTAAATGTCTCCTTTCGCTTCTCCCGATTGGGATGATCATATAGACTCTTAATCGCCTCACTCATCCCCGCCTTGCGCTTAGCCTCCTCCATTGCAAGACTACTCGCCACTGCTCGACTCGCTGCTACAACGCTAGGATTCAAACTTGGCTTCACCTCCTTTTTCTTCTTTGATGGCTCCTCCTCACCGCCCACATCGGCCTTGCGCTTCTTTCCCGACTTTTTTGGAGGTTCAAGGAGGCGCCGGCGCTCCATCGCCTCGCGCATGGTTTCTTCTTCATCAGAAGACGGATTGAGCTGCAGAATGTCCATTGCTGGAGAGTATTTCTTGCCGCATTGGGGGCAGAGGCTGAGCTCGTCTGAAGTTTGGGTGACGGCCTTGAGGCCAGCTTGCGAGAAAACGCAACCACAGGGGAAGAGGTAGACGAAAGGTACCAGACCGTTCATTTCTTTAAGAGTGAGAGGGCAAATAAACTGCGGTCGCTCGGACCCGTCAGGCGTCGAAGCGCGGGAAGAGTTGGGAGCCAAATTGAGCTTCTTAATGTCCTGTAGATGTTTGGTTGAGGAATGAGAAAGATACGGTGCAATAAAGTGACCTTGAGAGAACGGATGTGCCCACAGATGGTCTCTCCATCTCCATAAGCCGATTTATCTAAGAGGAACTCGATGATTGAGTCCTTATTATACAGCTTCCCGAGGGCACATGAAACGACTGGTTCCTCGAGTCTGCGCTATAAACGAGTGTCAGAAACATATTCCCTCTCGAGCCGCCAAAGCGACTTGCCTTGGAAAGAGCACAAAAGAACCAGCGGGCCCGCGTCTGGTTCGCCTTGTCGGCTTGTTCAGCCTACAAGGTGCGTCAGGATCTATCCAGTAGACTATAGCATGAAACATACCTTGGGCTTGCTCTTCACGAGATCTCTGCGGTCGGGAATGCTTCCTCCATCGTTGCCCATGGCGAGCAGTGGCAAGCTTACAAATTCCGAGTCCCGACCGGCGTGCGAACGGATCAACTGACCTCCACTCGGTGTCAAACGTTACGTTCGCAGCGCAATGCTGCAGGATTTATCGAATATGGATCGAATAACGCAACTTCAGGATGAGATACAGCAGGTCAGATAATCTATATACGAGGTAAAAAGGCCTAATGTATTCTGTTGTCGTGACAGCTCCTCCTTATCATGTCCAACACCATTGCATACCTAACCTCGCGGACCAACTTTCTCCAAGTTACACCCGATATACCCATAACGAAGCAGCGTAACCCAGAAAAGTATGACGTGCCTGAGGTTTTTGAGGGTATGTCGTGCTCTATCAATGAAGGATCTCGGTCAAAGTCGAGATTGTACAGCGAACAAAAAGGAACTGGTTGCCGATCTCATGACGAAGGCTAAACAAGTGGAGTACCTCATCAAGTCGCTCCCGGAGCCAGAGCCGGAAGAAGCTCAGGCGAAACGCCTAGCTGCGTTGGAAGAAGAGATGCAGGTTGCTAACGCTGAATACATTCGTGCTGTAAATCGAGCCAGTACGTCTGTCGGTCATTCTGCTGCTTGCCCAAGAGGTTTTTGACCCGGGTTCTTCAGAGGACCTCCATGCTCAGGTCAAGGAGACGCTCCTAAAGGTTCTCACTGATACCGATGCAGACCTCATTGCAGAGAGTTGACCAACTTTCTCTTGTCGCTGTACGACCTTGCATCCTCCCTGAGTGACACCGTCCTATTGCGTCCGCACGCTATACCTTCGTGGTCCATCGCCTGCCTCGACGATCTCTGCCGAGAGTCACGTTCGCTAATGGTCTGCGCAAGAACGTCTCGTCTAGATGGTTACGAATTCCAGTTGCGGAACTGTGATCAGAACAGAGTAAAGACCTCAGGCATACAAGGCAGTGCCATTTTTGTGTGGTTACCTTCTGGGTTGTCTTTTCTCAAGTGGTTCTACGAAGCTCAGAAAGAAGCATGTACTGTATTCTCTGAATGACAATGGTTGCCCAACTGGACAGGTGCAATTGACTGAGCACGTGATCGTAACTTCGTCTTTGACAATTACTGCCCTTTGTCTTCTTTGAGTCCAGCCATGTATATATTCAAGCTTTTCTTCCTGTCTGCCCAACTATCACCACCACCCCTTTGGCAGGCCCATCTCTCACCTTCATATCACTGTGTGACAACGTCGATAAGTATTTTCTCGACATGCCCAGAATACGCTCGATCGCTGCAGCCGTGAATACTTCCGTCCGAATAGGTGCCCTCAACGTGAATAGAAAGCCAAGGCATATCGATAGTGAGGCCTACTTCGGCGTGTTTCATGTATCTCTCCAGCCTTTTTTCTAGATGGTCTCCTGGCACTGAGCTGGTTATATCGGAGGATAGGCAACCGTGAGCTCGTGTTTCTCTGTCAATGAGCCATCTAAAGCTAGCTTTTGCAGAAGGAAAGGCAGGATGGGTCACAGTAGAACGTCTTCAAGATATTCGTATGTTCTTTCATCATGACAAGATTCCAACCTTTGTTCATGCCTTACCCTAGTCAAAGAAGTCTACTACAACGACCCAAAAAGATTTCTTGGACCATACTTTTCACGCAGTTTCAAGAGAGTAATTCCGGAACTGGTTCGTCGTGGCTGCTTGAAACTTCGGGCTTCTCTTACAGTGTTACAACACAACCTCCAGGTCGAGCAAGGTTACATTCGATGGAACACGGATAAGTCAAAATTTCGAGTTTCGAAGCAGATGGCCATTCTGTGCGTTAGATAACTTATATTTCCTGTGTCAGAAACGTCTAACATTTGCTGGAAAGATGCATGCAAGCTGCATCACAAACACCGGGAGAAGAAGTGGATCGGCATCATGCACATGCAGACTACTTTCGACAGAAGATATCGATGACACGGCCTACGTATGCCATGGTAGGTCATCATCATTTGCGTGCAAACGGGGTGACGGTGCTTGATGATTGTGCACTGTTCAACCAGGTCGTCGAAGAAAACAAGGAACTTCGAGAAGAGAACAATGAGCTCAAGGGACGGCCTAGAGACGCGAGTTTTTCTGATTTAGTCCGGGAAGCAAGTGTCGTAACCTTCGCCAGCGATGAAATCTTTGATGCAGATGACGAACCTGCCAGCCAGGTTGAGAACGTCGAGGCTGTTCCAGCCAGTGGTCTTTCATGTTATTCTTCAGGGCCGACAATCATGTACGTGAGCTGTATCCTTACACGAAGTACATTTAATGACCTCGAGTTCCAGTTCCACCCCAATCAAACTTAATCGGGCCCCAGGTCCAGGCCATTTTTATCCAACTCCTCAGTCACTCCCGCACGCGTACACTGCCGCACGTCCACCGTCATCATCACCATCACTCGGCCGAGCTTCTTTTTCATCTCGTGGTAACCCTATTGTCGACATGGAGGTAGATGAAAGGCCAATTGTTGCGGGTCCTTCAGGTTCCGCTTCTTCCATTCCGTCTGATGGATCGGTATGTGAATATTCGCTGCTCTGGAATACTCGTCTGATTATATCTCTTCTCAGGTGTCTCCATCATCTGGTTCGAATCACGACGCGGACATTGTTTACCTTGCAAAAGTGATTAATGCACCGACGCCAACTGTTGAGTCAATTGAAGTAGCCTATCATACTCAAATCTTCGAGTTAAAGAAGGAATGCAGAGAGACCAGAGAGAAGGTTTGCATGCAACAAGTCACAGTTTATAATGTACTCACTATCTGGGAACTTCAAGATATTGGAATTGGCATCTGCTTTCAACAAGGAGCAAGGAGAGTGGAAGGAGGAGCACTCAGAACTAGTGAAACAACTTGAGCAACAGAAGACAAGAGCTGTCTGCCTGGAGGATGAGCTCACGGTTTGTAAGGTGCTATTGGACCAGTCACGGGAGAACGAGAGGCTGAGCGCTGCATTATCTGAGGAAAAAAATCGGTTGATTCAAGCGCTCAGTGCGGTAGGAACAGTAAACTACCAGGATGAAGAGAGCCACAAGAACTTACGGGCGAAAATGCTTGAGGAACTACGCGTAAGTAAATTTTGATTTATCTTGTGTCGAAATATATTGATAGGCTAAGTAGCTCGTTCGTTGTGAATAAAAATCAGTGTTAAATTGCTCAGCAGAAGACTGAGTGAATCATATCTCCTTTCGCATATGTTATCGCTCTTCTCTGTGGCTGCAGAAAAGATCCAGCCGTGGATTAACATCTCGGAACAATTGTCTGCCTTAACCACCATGCAGTATTCAAGGCTCAAGCGCGGTTAATGTAGAGTGGACGAATGGGAAACATAATATTTCGTGGTGCAGAGAGCAGTATATAGATAGGCTGGCTTCTATCCTGCCAATATAGCTTAGGATGCATCATGGATGTTCTAGCAAGAATTTAGAGAGATTAGGTCGGTGAGCTCTCTAGAGACATTCAAACACAGGCAAAGGAGAGATTGAGACAAGGATGGCTTACGAGAACTTGTGAACACACCACTCGAAAAGTTCACTTGATGTTACATGTCTCTCCGCCATTTCTGCGCAACTTAACGCCCGTCCCTCACCTGTAACTCACACACTCGACCTCTCTCACGAGTCATGCACCGACGGGAAACCAGGTTCGGCTTCAGCAAAAGGACCTCGCACTATTCTTTGACGCGCACACTCTTTTCACCAGCCATGAACTTTCTAGCCGAGCCATATCCTGCCTCTTGCCGACTCCTTTTCGCTCCATGTTTTTGCAAACATTGGCACCGACTCCGCAGATATCCGCCCCTTGCCTGCATGCCTTCATTTCCCCAAGAAGACCAAACGAAGTTATCGTCACGCTGACAAAATCCTGGAAGAAGTTACATCGAATTCGTGTACCTCCTACCGGCATTACCTGGATATCGTCACGTTGCCGACGAAACCAGCTAGATGCAGGCTCTTATAGGTTACAAAGAAGCAAAAGGAGTTTTTGGTCACGGGCGATGATGGAAATAACTGGTTCTGGCACCATTTGTTCCTTGCACGAAGAAAGGAGGACACGTACGTCTAGAGGAGCTGACGGCTGTATAGACACCCTAAATCCTTCGATTATGATCTAGTATAGAGGTATTACAGTAGCATATTATATAGCCTTGATAGAAAGACAAACGTCAGGAATCATTGACGTTCATTCAGGACAGTAGTATACTCACTTTTGGCGCCAGACTGACAATCTTACCCCACCCCTTCATCCGCAGGTCTGCACTAACGATACCACCTATCCGTGTCCCCAGCATCTCTCTCTTGTTATTTAGCAGTACCGCGGCGTTGTCGTCGAAGCGAATCATCCGCCCGTCGGGTCTTCGCACAGCCTTTTTTGTACGAACAATGACGGCACGTCGTACGTCGCCTCTACGGACCTTGACAGCAGTCACAGAGGCTTGTGCAGCAGAAGATATGGGTCTTGCGCGCTTGACGACGCATACAATCTCGTCGCCAACAGACCCCCAACCATTATTCACTTTTTGCTTGAGAACATTGACGCACTCAACTACGAGGGCGCCAGAATTATCTATACACTGCATTCCGGTCAGAAAATAACCAAGGAAGGGTTCAGCACGTACGTTGAGGGTGGTTTTGAGCCCAATCATGGCTGAGCGTGGTGGCCGTCGCCGTGAAAAGTGGAGTAAAGTGTTTCCCACGAGTGCACCTCGCAAACCCCGTGTTTCCTGTCTTTCTCCTCTTCCATCTCCTCGTCATCGTGTAACCCTGCAATCATGGTATCCTCACGCCGTGGAAGTGGAAGCATCACACTTGCATCGGGCCAGACGCTGGCCCTGCACACTAGGACACAGGATGAGGGGGATCTGCCCCATGCGACCAAAAAGTAGGCCTTATCAACGCGGGATCTACGTTCTGCAGCATATCTAATGGTCTCGATTGTATCAAGGACGATGGCAGATCACCTTAGGAAATATGAGAGCATGTATGTCGCGCTATCCATTGGCGATTTTGTACATTGATGCCTCGGGGAACAACTCAGCTTTACGCTTACCCCTCAACGCATGCGTATGATCGTGGAAGCATTCAAGGAAACTCTCGAACTTGGCCTTGAAAAACCAAAACAAGTTGTGGTACGTATGCTGATCTTCAAACCGTACTTATAATTCTATAAATCTTTAATGTGATTCGTCGTTCCCCGAGCTGATGTTATGTATCTCGCCCTCGAAAGCCCCTTTTGACACTACAATGGGACCTCCTTCTATGGGCGACATCATCTTCAGAAACATCGCGTGCTTTTAATTGCCTATTCTATCTCTCGCTAATGGATATTTAATTGCATTCGTGCTGACAATGAGGTGCGCCAGCCCATGATCCCCACTTACGTGTTCGGATTCCCTACTGGCGAAGAATTGGGTGACTACCTCGCCGTGGACCTTGGTACGTCCTTCACAGCACGTCTGTCGACACCTTGTCATCGTCTCATATTGCGTCATATACTATATAATATATTTAACCCTCAAATATTGCAGGTGGCACGAATCTCCGTGTGTGCCTCGTTTCCGTGCAAGGCCAGGGCAAGTTCGAGATCACGCAGACAAAGTACCGCCTCACTGAGGAGCAGAAACACGACGATGGTCAGCAGCTCTTCGATTTTTGTGCTGAATGCCTCAAGACATTTGTTGATACAAACCTTGCTGAAGAAGAAGGCGGATTGAACCTTGAACCTGGAAAAACGCTCCCGCTCGGATTCACGGTCAGCAGTTGTCATTAAAGTCTGTCTCATCCCAAGCGAGACTAATCGTCTTGGGCAGTTCTCTTATCCTTGCACGTGAGTATAACTAGCCTGTATCTTGGCCAAAGCCTCAAAACCTTTTCGCAGACAAGAGAAAATTGACCACGGAGTGCTGATTCGTTGGACGAAGGGTTTCGGTGCGCCGAATACCGAGGGCAGAGATGTTGCTGAGATGTTCCGCAAAGCCCTCGCAAAATACGTTCGTCGATTCCTTTCACTTCTCATAAAGTCCTGTTTTAACAGGTTCGTCATCTCTAGGAGCTCCCGGTGACAATGACGGCGTTGATTAATGACACGACGGGGACACTCATCGCTTCGCACTACGTTAATCCCAAGACAAAGATTGCATGCATCTTCGGTACGGGCTGTAATGCGGCATATATGGAACATGTCAAGGATATTCCTAAGATTAAGGATCTTGGCATCGACGAGAGTGCTGAGATGGCCATAAATTGCGAATGGGTAGGTAATCTTTTTGCCTTTTTTTTGTTATTGTTAACTGATGGATTATCAATAGGGTGCCTTTGATTCGTTCGAGCATGAGCACCTTCCAAGAACGAAATACGATATCATTGTTGATGAATCTTCGAACAAGCCAGGAGAGCAGGCTTTCGAGGTAAGGAAGCCATGCGTTCCCTTTCAGTCAACCAACCGAATGAACAGAAACTGATTTCCGGTCGGTACCTCGGTGAAATCATGCGGCTCGTTATCTGCGAGCTCATCGATGAGGGTGTCCTGTTCCTTGGCCAAAATACTTACAAGCTTGAGAGTCCCTACGTCTTTGAGACTGCTTTTTTGTCTCTCATGGAGAGGTACGGTCCCTTTCTCTCTTCTCCTCTTCCTTCCGCCATCCATTTTCCCGTATCTTCTCGTGCCAACGATGTCAACTGATAACCTTATTACAGTGACCCTACGGACGAGCTGCTCATGATCATCGGTATCTTCAGCCACTTCTTTGCTGTTGAAACGACACTCGCGGAGCGCCAGTTCTTCCGCGCTCTCGCAATGCTCATCGGACGTCGCGCAGCACGTTTAAGTGCGTGCGGTATTGCTTCCATTGTCAGCAAGATGGGATATCTAGATGAGGGATGCTTGGTTGGGGCAGATGGATCGTTGTACAATGTTTGTTCATCAACGGGGTTTCGATGTCTAATCGTTAATGACGAGCATGCTCTTAACAGAAATACCCTGGATTTGCGGATCGGATACACGAGGGTCTTGTCGATATCTTCGGAGAGAAGGGAAGGTGCGTTGTGGTCTCAGTCTTGCTTGATGTTATACGGTGTTCACTGTACGACGGTCTTTGCATCAGGGGTATTGTGACATGCCATGCTGAAGATGGAAGTGGAGTCGGAAGCGCGATCATCGCCGGTAAGTCGCTCAGACACTTCTGGTTTGTATCTGCTCACATGAAATGTTCTTCCAGCTATGACGAAGGCAAGAAAAGACAGCGGCCTATATCTCGATGTCTAGATCCCTCCTAAGTACTGAATCGAAGGTTCCACTGAAGCCTCGAGATCAAAGACTAGGATCTCTCTCTGTCAATATTACTAATCGATTTGTTGTATGATCTTACCCTGTACATATTGTTCTACGACCTTGTCCATCACCCTCTGATCATGTGTGTTTTGTATTACTGCTAGTCCATTGTTATACACGGTACTTGTTTGCCGATACCTAGAGATTTCACTTCGTGCTTTAGAACATTCGCTTAACATTGCGATGCAAGGGCTCTGAAGGGGACTTGGAGAAGATTCCTAAACCTCAAATAGGATGTGTACCTTGACATGACTGACTTGCCAATATCCTTAAGCTTAGGACTTTACGGGAGAACGAAAATGATAATGATATAAATATAAAGAATAGTACAAGGTATTGTTAATATTTATTTCGATTCCTCTACTTGTATCGTAAGCTCCTCGAGCCCGAGTATTTTTTGCCGCATTAGGGCATCAACTCGTTCAGTCACTCGATCTAATCTGGCATACGTTGTCCGTTGACTAGAGTGGGGTCCACCAGGGTCCAGTGTTGAGGCAGATGGAGCAAGCTGTATATGTATAGAGCCAATTATAGTGGATGCATCTTTCGGCCAAAATCGTGGTTCCGAGTAGGAAGCTACCCCTTGGATGGACGAAAGCTGGAGAAAATAGGAGTGGTCATTAAAATGAAGTCATGCGGTTTGGTCACACTAACCTCCGCAAGCGCTTGATGAATTACGGTATCTTTATTTGACAGGTCAAGGGCTAAGACCTTCCCTGTGTCTAACACTAGAGGAATGACACTGGCGGCTATTAGGACTGCAATAAACAGCGACGCAATCGGATCAAATCCAGTCCAGCCATATAACTGAATCAATAGCGTCGATATAATCACTCCCACCGAGCCAAGTGTATCCTTAATCGTATTCAAAACGTCAAAAAACACGATCTAAAAGATGTAACTTACTGCCATAACATGGAGGAACACCCCTCGCATATTGTCACTATGGCCTTCATGTGCTGATGTATGTGTGTGCACAGTATGGTGATGGGTTGCGAGATGCTCATCGTCTCCGAAACCAAATTTGTAATTAGGTGTGATACCGGCGGAAAGTGGAGAAAGGACAAGGTCGTCGCTAATCTCTGAATCCGGCGCATGGTGGATCTGGATTGACGGGCGAGAAGCGTGTCCACTTATTGACACGGCGTCCCCATTGGTATCCGTCAAGTCGAGGGAAGCAGGAACGTGTGAATGTGAACAAGATTTGTCTTGCGAGTGAAAATGAGAATCAGGTAAGGGAAGAGATTGGGAACGCTCGACTTGCGAATGCGAGTGTGAATGATCATGACTATGATTGGCTGCAGACAGTAAAGATGGAAAGTGAGAGTGAGAGTGAGAATGAGAATGAGAGGAAGCGTGGTGAGATTGCGCTCGCGGACGGGGTGGTGCCGATAGAGGAGGCGAATGCGAGTGAGAGTGGTCGTGGGCATGATCGTGTGTATGTAAGTGCGAGGACACGGGGGCAGCCGGTGCAACATGGGTGTTGCCATCATCGGAAGCATGAGAGTGACCATGTCCATGAGAATGTGAATGGCCGCCCTAGAATAACTCGTTAGATTTGGTGCAGGGAGAGATGATGGCTGAAACATACGTGATGATGGTGCCCACCCATAGCAAACATACCAAAGAGATTGACGCCCAAGCCCAAGCTACTGACAAGAAGCAGCTGGCTCGTGTTCATCTCAGGTGGATCCAGGCTAAAACAAGGTTTTCAGTAGGGCATTCTCGCAACGATACATGTATACATACAGGCGTTGAACAGCCTCAAAAACGATGAAGATAGATATCAGAATTAGGAAGATTCCATTAGCGAAACCAGACAAGGTCTCGATACGCCCATAGCTGAAATAACAATCAATAGAGAAGTATGGTTTTAGATGTGAATTGCATACCCGTATGTGAAGCGTTCATTGGGTTCCCATGTCGCCATGACTGAGGCAAAGAGCCCAACACCGATGGCCATGCAATCGAAAGCCATGTGAATCGCTTTGATTGATTAATCCGTAAATGAGGAAGCCATCACAGACTAAAAATGAAGACATACCATCAGAAATGAGACCCAAGCTATTGGTCCACACGCCATATAGCATTTGAATCATCATGTAGCACATATTTAAACACAGAAAATAAAATATCTTTCTAGATTCAGGATTTGAAAGGATAGTCTTCAGGTATGCCTTAAGCAGACGCGCGGTAGGTGTCCGAGGGGGCGTAGCAAAAGCATCGGTAGTCTCGGGGAACATTCCTGGAATAGGTGATTAGGTTGAGGAGCCCAGGACTACTGAAAGATATACAGACCTAAAAATAGGCATACGGCCACAAAAAGGTCACCCCACGAGGGAGGCTGAGTAAATGCCAAAACACCAAGTATTGCAGCAATGCCAGCAATAGTGGGGTAGGACAACTTGAAGTATTGTGGGCCATACGACAAGTGAGCCAATGAGCGGTCTGTAATAGGGGCGAAGAAGAGCAATGCATATGCTATAACTGGTATCGAAGCGAGAGACATGAGGGGCAAAACAGGGTCATCTGGAAAACCGAGCTAGTTGGATATGGAATGTCAGTGGCATAGCCGGTATTGATTTCACCGGTGGGTACATACGAGCACCAGTCTAAATAGGTAGAAAGGAAGGGCAAAGACGGACGCGCCGAGAGTTGTTAGAGCGATAGTGAAGGTAGAACCCAAGGAAGGAGACAGAATTCCGAGTGTACTGTCCAAAGCGCTCGTTGAAAAAGCATGAATTGTGAGTGCACCGTATCCAGTGAGAATATGGAGAGAGTTCGTGGAGAAAAGGCGCGTTTCTGTCAAAACCGAGATTACAAGGGCTAAGGCGATGAGAGTAAATTTGCGAGCCTGTACAATGATGACAATCTGTCGAGAGCGATGGGCCATACAGATGATGTTGAACATACCGAGGTCATTCTTAACAAAGTACTCGTCCACAAAGCTGAAAAATGAGTAAAAAGGATAACTCTGTGTACAGATAGCGTTTAAGACCTTACAAGTTGAACAAATCTTCGACAAGACTTACCTTTTCGAAGACAGTCGGAACAGCGCGGTGAACAATGCCACATACTTCACAAACATCAGAAGTGACGCCATGCCCAACACCGACCACTACCAAGGAATATCAGTTCCATCCGAAGCGTCAGCAGGGCCACGCACCTCAATGGTCTTGCGCTTGGCCATCTGCCCTGTAAACCCTTCCCAGACCAGAACACCCAAACCTCCCCATGCCAGCACACGCATCACAACCCAGAACACGCCCACGTCGAGGTCCAACAGCCATTCCTTCGCGGCAAATATTGAGAATGTAACGAGTACATTTGAAAGTAGGATATTTGGGATGTGTCTGCTAGGAATTCTGGTAGTACCAGGACAGTTGTGGTTTCTGATTAGTTCGCGTACACTCCCGTGGCAAATATACACGTACGACGTGGAAAAGACAGTGGTTGGATTCAAACTGATCTTGTTGCGAGTGCGAGCATCTGGCACGGGCATGCTACTGTTCTCAAAGAAGAAAAGGAAAAGAGACGGATGACTCAAAGGAACGGACGGTGATTCAGTGCTGAAGAGGTGGCAATACTGTGATTTCGATACAATGGAATCCTAACGAGAACAAATAAGATATAGAAAATACATGATGCGTAAGATAGCCAGGTATATCGCTACAAGTACAATGTACATATACAACTTCATTACTCCAAAAACAAGATATGGTATACAAAAATGAGAACAGCAGATCGGGTGATATAGGGTGCGTTCAAGGCTTACTGTACTGCGACATGAAGTTGTGCCACGAATCGGCCGGTAAGTACTGCTGATGCGGGCTGTCTTCTTGCGTCGGAGACAGCATGTGTATGTTATGATAACCAGGCTGGGAGTATCCGTAGTAATCATGCATGTGCTCCATCGGAGTCTGCTGACTGCCATACACGTATGGCACGTCTTGTTGCATTGCGTATGAAGAGGACGCGTCAGCATATCCTGGCTGAGGCATCGGGTGATATTGCTGCCACGGAGTAGAATTCACAGTTTCGGCAAAACGGAGGTTCTCCTGAGGAGAAGCCAGAGGGGGCGGCGAAGCGGGCTGAGAGACAGGACTCGATCCACTGTATGGAGAGGATGGTGACTTGCGCGGGACTAGCCTTGTCATACCCCCAAGCGTACTCAATTCCTCGATTTCACTCTTGATAGTAGGGCCAAACGAGAACCTTGTCACGCCTTCCCCATTCTGTAAAGAGTTTGACAGAGCTGTATGAGCTCGTTCCCGGAGTTTTTGAAGAATTGGCTATACAAGAACCTCAGAATCGACGAGAAAGGCAGCATTTCAGACGTACAAGTATCTTGCATGTGCGAGATTGGTTGGTGACCTGACTAAACAAGCTGTATGCTGAGTCCAGGTAAGATAATGCAGACGGTGCGATCTGCATCTTGGATTTGACAGCAATAGACCCGAGTACGATCTGACGAAAGAATTGAGTTGCAAAGAACTCAGGCTAATGCCATAACGTACGGCGCATGAAAAGACGTGTGTGAAAAGGAACCACATCCGTTCCGTCAGAGCCGGATACTGCTTGAATAGGCTCCCAATTAAGCCTACGAACGAACATGCGCTGGTATAAGCAGCTAGTACCGACGGCGAATACTTGCTACCCATAGGATCAACAGGGTTATCCTCCATTGCTTGCGCAAAATACCCTCTGTGCATGTAAAATAGAGCTGAAACGACAGGTCAATGATTGAAACCAGACGGTAAAATCCATATAATTACACATTTCTTTAATTGCAAAAGTGATATAACGTTGGAACGTGAGTTGAACGCTTGGTTGCTCCAATTCGATGCCTGGCTTGGGTCCGCCAAATCCAGGGACCTGAAGGCTTGGTGGAACATACCATTGGCTCACCCTCTTGTCAAGGTCTTGGATGGCTTTATAATTAGGTGGTCGGGCACCGAACGCTTGGTCATGTACAACACTAAGGCATTGAGACGAAAACCTATGTTTCCATGCCGCAACTATGTCAAAAGTGTCAATTCTGATTTACTTTTCGTCGGTCTTCTAAAAAGACTCACAACTCATCTCCACTTCTCCAGTTGCACTTTTGATCGTTTCGTGGGGAAATTTGCTGTCAATGTGGACAGTTGATAGTGATGGTGGGCGCCCAAATGTCAAACTCTGAATGAATTGATCAAAGATGAAAAGGTTTCGCTCTTCCATTCAAGCATTAGACGCCTTACCTGCCAAGAGTCGTACGTCAGCAACTCGTAAAACAGCTCACGTCGTTTCTGGGTCTCAACCGAATCAAGCTTCCACTTGCCACTGTCACGATCTGGAAGCCGTCATTTATCAGCACCTAGAACAGTCAGCCCATCGTTAAGGAGCGCTTACGAAGCCCGATCTGTAATCCAACGTCAGCAGAAGTGGTCATAATAAACAATCAAAAATTTGCTGACGCTTTGTGCCATTTTCACGATAATTCCCATGATCACCCACCTTGGACCCCCCATATCAGTTAAAAACATAAAATGACACATCAAAAGCTGAAATGCAGAAAATTTTCAGAAGGTTTAAGAATAAACGAACAATTCGGAGTTTTACCAGCGCCTGAATGCCGGGGATCGTTTGCTCTTCTAGGATGGGTTCCAGGGCCAGTGACGCGCGTGCCAGTTGGTAGTAGTGCATCGACTCGGGATCCTGAGCAGGCCGATCAAGGTCCAACAAGATGCCAATGGCCAAGACCATGAAAAGGACGGCCAGACAATGTGCATTGACGGATGCCTGGAAAGTGCCATCCTGATTATAGATTGGTCGAAATATACTTTCGAGAAAGTCTTTCTCTGGTATCGGAGTATACCTGAGGAAAAGGTGTGAGAGAGAAACCTATGATTAGAGTGGCCACATGACGAACATCCACGCTGCATGTCGATAATATGTATCGGAGATTTTTCTTGCGACATTGACCCGTGGCAGAAAGCCGATGAGTGATCCACGTAAGGTTTCTGCCGTCTTAATCGCCGATGGAGAGAACGGGAAGGCGAAACTCAGCCATGGGATGTCGGTTGGTTGGGGCGAATCATGGCCTGAATTATCTTCCGACCCCTCGTACCCTTCCTCGTTCTTGAGGCGCATAAGAATCCGAGCAAATTACCAGACAAGTACATACTTGAAGGAGATACTATGGGCATCGCAGGTCGATTATCCCTCATCGTTGAGCATGTTAGTTCTAAGTACGCACCCAAGAATTTGCAGTTTGGCCAAAAAAGGTTGAGCGACCGCCATGGGAGATTGATCTTGACATCAGTTAGTACGTGATGACAGCCGTGATGGACCGACCGGCGACCTACAGAGAACCCATTGAGTCTATGTTGTCATTTAAGTCACCCTTCTCGTCCTTCCCGTTAGGGAGATCAAGGCGTTCGCGCTCTAGAGGGCGTTTGATCTGAAGAAGTTCTTCAGTCAATAATGGGTGTGTAGAAGCGGACTGCAATGCGTGTGATTGTGCAAGGGCATCTTCTAGTGACCGGACGCGATTTGACAGCTGATTTATCTTCTCATGGAGGACTTCGGTGTTTGCTAATACAAAGCTAAAGTACAACATGAGCGCCAATAAGGCGGGCGATGCAGGAAGCTCACCGGTTTCCCTTGCCGGTCGTTAACGAGCCTAGCCGCGCATGTATAAGTGCGACAGCGTACCACGAAGGAAATTGAGGCTGCACGTACCTTCTGGGCAAATCGCGGAGCAACCTTTCTTGACACAATTACTGTACCAAAAACTGAATATTTACTGCACGAGAACGAGCACGAAGGACATACGTGCATGGGAAGTTGCGGCTGCATCTATGAAAATGACCTCATGTGAATATATATACTGAAAGGCTTCAGAAGACGAGCGAACTTGAGTTTGAGCCTAGGATTGAATGTAAGGATGTGTCGGGAGTGAGGTATTTGGGCTTACCTCCTGCATTCTGCACACGAGAGAGCGACACCGCGACGCTTGTGCCTGATAGGAAGAGTGGGTACATCTGTAGGATACGGCGTCGAGGACATGGATTAGAACGACGGGGGGAGATGATGGGGGTCACAAGAAAAGTAGTGGAGGGTCGGCTAAGACGATCCTCCGTTAAGACGCCTCATCTCCCAAGAAGCCTTCGCTGCTATATCGGGCATTTCCACGCAGCATTGCTTGCTTCTGTTTGGTCCCGTCTTTTTTTAAAAAAAAAGTTTCCATCGTTGCTGTCTCTCCAACAGTCAAGGTCAGTTCCTCTGCCTCTTTCTCCTTTTTGATGATCTCTAGATGACGAGTCTGAACCTCGCGCGACAGAGTTCCTCTGTCTCGTTGGAACGTGACGAGTCTTTACAATCTATACCATTCATGCTTTTCTGATCCCTTCATCCCTTTCTGTCATGAGTTCATGCTGATATCTTGCTTTTCAGTCGATGCGATGTCGCCAGCTCACGAAGATGACTGGTCGGACTCGGACGATGATGTGGGATCGGATGTAGAAACATCTGTTTTGTTGGGTGTCCCGGACGGCCTCGTGCAGTCCGATACAGATATCGATGACGCTGCTGTCTCTCGTATCGGAGGGCATCCTGTACGAGCTATCTCGCCAATGTATTTCGATATTGAATACCTATGCTTATACGCTTTCGAACAAGGCTTTTATTAATTATCGTGCACCTCCTTTTTCTTCGTCACAATGCCAAGTTTGTTCAAATCCTTGCGAGCTTCTCGTACAGATGTGGTGTCCGTTTGAGGATAGTCCTATGGATCGTGTCCTCTATGTTTGGGGTTGTGCCAAACGTTCATGTCAGGGTAAATCAGGCAGGTGAGGCTAAATCGCCGGCCACTTTTTCCCGGTCGTACTCATTAGGCTGCTTTCATGTATTGTGCTTACATTATATTAGTGTGCGAGCGTGGAGAGGTTTACGGCGAAACGACAAATATGCAGCGAAACTCGAAATCAAACTCGCCAAAAAGCGCGCGGTTGAGGAGGCAAAAGCTCAAGCCAAAGCTCTTGCTGAGCAGCAGAAGAATATACCCAAGAAGAATCCGTTTTCAGTAAGTAGCGTAATAATGGATTCAAATGGAGATGTCACTCATACTCGTAGATGAACGTTCCACCGGCTGTAAACATGTTTGGAATTGGAGCACAGATATTCGGGGATGCTCCATCAACAAGCTCAGCCGAGCCTAAACCTGATGAAAATGACAACTGTGATAACGAAAATGAGAACGACCATGCGAACGATGATGAATCATCGTCCGAAGATGAGCTTCTCTCGGTGATGGCGTCAGTTACCGTCACCGATTCCCCATGGAAAGCTGCACCCTCCTATCCACCGCTCTATCTATCAACGGTATCGGAATATCTCCCCCCACAATTAAAGCCGGAAGCTTTGCATGAGACTCAAATTACTGATTCTCTGGATGACGAGGACCGCAAGGGCGGTAAGGGCAAGGATATTTCATGGGCATCTGAGCCGTACGAAGACTCCCTCGAGATGGACCATGTCTTTGAACGGTTTACCAAACGTGTTGCTTATGAAGGCGAACAGTGTGTTCGGTCAGTCTTTCCGTATTATATATAACCTCCTGCACTTCATCACCGACGATTCTTTAGGTATGAACTGAATGGCACGCCCTTGCCTTTCTCTTCCGACAAGGTCTTTGCTTCGCTTTTCCCTTCTCCGCCAGCACCCACTATTCCCGTCACTAAAGGGGCTTTCACCGTCGTAAACACTCCCAAGCGTACGTACTTCCCCACTGGTATCCCACCGTGTCCAGCCTGTCGCAGTCCACGCGTCTTCGAGTGTCAGCTCATGCCGAACCTCATCAACATACTCAGGCACCCCAGTGATACTGGGAAAGAGCAGACGGATGAGGAGCGGCGGAAAGCGGTGGAACGTCTCTTGAAAGCCGGCGCGTCGGATGAGTGGGGAATGGAATGGGGGACGAGTATGGTGTTTTCCTGCGAGAAGGATTGTTGTTTGGATGAGAATGCGAAGGAGGCGAGGGAATGCTGGAGGGAAGAAATTGTTCTGATTCAGGTGGCTATTTGAGAGCATGTTGCGTTCAAGATTGTCTCAATCTGAAGATGGTGAGAAACACGCACTTATAAAAGTGACGGGACCATCAGATATATGGCGCCGCGTAGCTCAGACTGACCACGCAAAGATGGTACCGTTGTTCACCAAATTTGTACCTCAATCGCATTGGATCCTTCAGTACTTCAAGTTTTCACGTTAATGCTCGGTCGAGCTCAGATCCGGCGGCATTAACTGGTCGGTTGACTGGTCGGTCGTTGGTTGTGATCAACTAAGCTACCAATTTTGCCATGATGTTTTGAAAACGAATGTCAGCACAGAAACCTTTTCGCGTTAAACTCTGAATTCAGGGACAGACACAATGATCGATGGTCATGGAAGAGCGGAATTTGTCATGTGGACAAATGGGTCAAGAGGCTTTGATTTGTCCGGAGAACAACTCAAGCAGTATGACTGTGGCTGGAATTGATAGATACGATTCCAGTAGGAAAACTTGGAAAAGGGATAACTTGAAATAATGATGAGCTCGCAAAGGGACCGCCGTTGCGCACCTCAAGCTACATATACATATGGTCACAGCTCTAAGATTGCATCGGAGACCTCGATCCACCAGTACACAGCTCTAAGGGACATTTTGAATCAAGTGATCCGCAACGAATTGGCCCTTTGTGCGGATGATCGAGGCTTCAAATTGCCTGAATGGAGACAGCGGAGAGAAACTTAAACTATGTAACGCTTAACTCCCGTACATAGTGTCGTAAATGCAAACGTGTCTTTATACAGGTGTCTCTACAGTTAGAATTTTAAATTCTCCGTAATTCGCCCTTTGGTTCAAGTTTTTCATTGTGGTGTTGGGAATAGACCCTGCTCGAGTCCTTTGATCCATTCTTGGAACCAGGCGTAGCAGCGTGGAACGGTAGCGAGAGGTGCACGGCAACGTCACAAGAGTTTTAGTGTCCTTCGGAATAGAACGGTATAGATTGGAGGAACTGCCTACTAGAATATATAAGATCCCTTATATACTAGCAGTCGACTGTATGTAATTATGCCAAACTAACGAGCGGACAACAGAGTCCGGTGTGACCGCATGGGTGATGGGCTTGGCATGCGCTGTTACAATGGGTCAACCAAAAGGGGCGATACACACACAACACACCACACACATACGGATCGACGTAAACTGAGCAGTAAGAGCTGTTCTAATGTCAGCCTATAACAAGTATCAACTTGACTATTCCTACTAGAGGAGGTCACGAAGACGAAACGGTTACGGTAGGAAAATACGTGCGTACCACAAACGGACAGACAATACCACAGAGAAAACAAATACCAAGCAACCTCGAAAGCAATAACGAAATCAGGAGCGCAAGGAGACCTATAAATGTAACTAGAATATATATGCATATGATACATAGACTGGCGGTAATTCACATCGCAAAGTCAGCTACAAAGTCATTCCAAGTAGACTGCATATTTCCTTCCGGTGATCCAGAGGAACGACGCTGGTTGGGGGGGACAGGGTGTGCATCGAGCATTGGTGTATCCTCATAGCTACCGACTCCATTGACATGGCTGATTCTGTTTGACATGTTCGTGTTATAGTCATAGACAGGGAAGTACTGAGGAAAGGTATGTGTGGATGTTTGATGCATATTCCCAATCATGTTACTGTGATGCTGGGTATGTTGCGGAGAATACTGGTGTGTCGGAGAGGCTTGTGAGTATTGTTGTGAATGTGAAGAATATGCCTCGGGTTCCGTCTGAAAAGTAGGAGAAACAAGCACTGTCGACATGCCATAGATGGAAACGGGCGATACATCGTCAGAAAACGCGCTATGGTTGTGACCACCGCTTGAACTAGCAGAGTCATGTCGAGTGGACAGAGAATGTGAAGGACCCCCGTGATTTTGTTGAGATTCTTGAGGATTAAAGGAATCCAAATATTCTAGGATACTCGGATGAACTTGGCGTCCAATATTCAAGGGAACGACGGGTTTCTTGGATGTAGGCGACCGATCGAGAAGAGTCGGCGACGACGGTTCCTTCTTCGCGACCAACCTTGTCTTGCCACCTAGGATCGACAGCTCGTCGTCATCATTCGCAGGCGAATTGGGCTCAATTGGCGAGAGGCCGTATTTAGACACTGGAGAGCCTCTTCCCTTTCTATACTCCTCTAGACTATAATGTGCCCTCTCTTGCAGGTTTATCATGATACTCTAAAAGCCGACATCAGGATTCTTGGTCAACTTTGGGGGGGAAAGACTCACTAGCACTTTCTGAGCACGAAATCCCCGCGCAGCTTTCGAGAACAGCTCGCAGGCCGAGTCGAGTTGGACGAGAGCCGACGGTGCTAAGCTCATTGAAGGACAACGTGTCACAATAGACCCCAAAACAATCTGTGACGTGCTGAGCAATTTTTTTTCAGGATCAGGAGGGTTAAGACCTACGGCACAGGAAAACATATGGGTCCACAAGAACCATATTCTCTCGCTAAGTTCCTTCAATTGAGTGTGGAGGTTCCGCATCAGTGCCACCAACGACCCTGCACTGCGGTACGCCGCGATAACAGAGGTTCCATAGGGACTCCCAAGGGGATCTTTGGGGTGATCACTAATCGCGCGCGCGAAGAAGCTTCTGTGCAAGTATAATAAATCTATAGATGCGCCGTCATCGTCTACATGACAGGCATTTGAAAAATCCGGAGGCGTACTCATTTCTCTAATGGCCAAGACAATATGCCGTTGAAGCGTCAACATCACAGTTTCAGGGAAACCACCGGGCCGTGGCTCTGAGCTGCCGAAACCAGCAACTTGGAGTACAGGAGGCACCGGGAAAGCCCGCATCTTTCGATCAAGTTGCAGGACGGTAGCATATGTTGGCATCTTCGCACCGAAAGCTTGATCGTGGAAGAGGTTCATACATTCCGAAGTGAACCGATGCTTCCATGCGTGGTCTGACATAGTATATATGAACATGATCGGAAGTCAACTGTAAAAAGCGAGAAAAGAAACACATACAACTTTTGTCATCCGAAGAATCGTTAAGGAAAGGAAGTTTGGAGTCCACGTGGGCCAAAGAGAACGAAGGCGGACGACCGAAGGTGAGGCATTGCCATGAATCATAGGTGAAAAGCTCCCAGAATAACTCGCGTCGATGCTGGGTCTCCAAAGATTCAACTTTCCATCGCCCACTGTCTCGATCTGCACCACGCATCATTAACCTTTCCCCCGGGATGAAGGGAGTCTTTACTCACGTAACCCGATCTACCCACCATCATTTCAGTGTATAAACGAGTTGTCAAGCCCACCATTAACTCACGCTTTGACCCACTTTGATTGCGATACCCATAATGGCCCATCGAGCCCCAGAGCTAGTGCCATGACGATCAGCGAGAAACATGTAAAACGTCATGAGGAACTAGCAAATATCAGGTCAAGATCGGGTCCTTGTAACTTAAAACAAACTTACCAGGGCCTGCACAGCATGAAGGGTTGGATCATCGAAAATAGAACTCGAGAAGAGAGCTGCTCTAGCAAGTTGATGATATCGTTCGGCCTCTAAATTGTACGCTGGAAGCCCAGTGTCTACGAGACAACCGATCGCTAGCACCATAAAGAAGACGGAAAGCCGATGCGCAGCCTGGGGGTCATTTGACTGAATTCCGGGGTCAGACCCATAGAAGTGTGAGTAGATTTGGGAATCGAAAGCCTCTTGTGATATAGGATTGTACCTACATGAGAATTAATAATGGGATGGGCGCGTAACTGGTCGACTTACATCCATGCTGCATGGTTATAATATGTTTGGCGAAGTTCCAGAGCCTTGTTAGCTGGTGGAAGATACCAGCAAAGAGCTTGTGGGCTCAGTTGTTCGCTCTCACTAGCAGAAGCAGCGGAGTCTACCGGCAAGGCAGAAGCTTTCTTGAGAATGTCTGGAGAAAGGACAGTATGAAGGACTGCCAAACGATTTTCACCTTCATCCTCTTCTGGATGCTCATTCTGAAAAATGTCAATCAGACCTATACAAAGACTTCTGAAGACCTTCCGTCAAACCTGAAGGAAGTACTACACCGTACGTCTCAGCTCCTGTATCTGAAATATTTCCAATTAATTGACTCACCCAGGAGTTGGCTTGTGTGCCATAATACTTTGTGCGTCCTGATATGCTTATGGACAACGTCCCAAAAGCATCGATTACGTCTGTATTCTGTTCCTCCTCCTTCACTGGATGGGCATTCTGATTTCTCATAGGAGCTGGCTCGCGCTGGAGCGGAGCTTTGATACGCAAAAGCTCTTCAGTCAACAGCGGATGTATTTCTGAGGACAATTGAGAATGTTCATTTCGTAATGCATCTTCCAGCTGCCGGACGCGGGTCGCCAACTCGGATATTTTCTCATGTAGTTCTTGCGTCGAGGCGAGAACAAATCTGTAAGGAACGTTATTAAATTAATTCCTGCGGCGGAATATTTCATGATTTCATGTACCGATTCCCTTGTCCAGTCGTGAGAGATCCCTATTGAATATTTCTCGTAAGCAGGAAACGGGTCACGAAAATAAGCGCAGCCGCACGTCAGGGCATATGGCACCACAACCTCGTTTTACGCATGAGCCACAGGGAACACCTCGATCACATCGCAGTTTTAGTCTGATGAGGTCGTCAAATTAGTCCGATATCTCTAGACACTGCTTACCGACGGCACTCAGCACAGCTGAGACGGGTTGCTCCCTTTCGTCTCTTCTTGATAGGTGCTGGAATAGCACCGGCAGAGATGAAGGGTTTCTGATGTAGGGCAGAGGAGGAGGAGGACATGGAAGGCGGAGATGATGGGCGTACGAAGGGAAGATTGTTAACGTATCACATTATCATAGCACTCGATTTGCCAAAGACAGCAGCCGCCCAAGGCGTCCTCGGAGATTTCCGACATTGAGAGATACTTCCTGCTTAGTCAGTGGCTGTGCTTCGTCTCGCCGGTGAATTTTTTATACATACTGTATTTTGCTCGACGGTTCATCATACCGACACATCTATATCCTTCTTTGGAGAATTGGGGATCTACGAATATATCGTCTTTGTCGTCAAGGATGTAACTTTTCTGACAAATTGGCCATGGCAACATGGAGACTAGAGCGCCTAGGCCCAGCAGTCTGTGGGAGCTTTCTCTCGGCGGCGATCGTTGACTGATGTTGACATTCGCAAGCACTAATTCCTATCACCAACAGCAACGAACTGTCATGTCATTCGACAGGATAGGTCAGCACCTAACCGGAACCCTCCAGGCTCCGTATGATCTTTGCTCTACATACTTCTGCGCATCCTACTCGCGTCTTCACCTCATCTACACTACATATTTTGATATCCTATAGATCATAGCCAAGGCAAATAACATATCTTCAACTACATCCCAGGACCTGCATATTCATTAAGTCTCCTTGGCGCTTTTCTTACCTGGTAGCGCCCGTACTTTTTTTTTACAAAAAGATCAACCTCGGCCTAAACCCTTCGGGCATCCTGGGACTTACAGCATGGTACATCCTTTTTCAGCCATGCTTCTTGAGCACCTGACAGTCTGATCAGTGGCGCGTCTGAATTGGCTCCAAATACCCCGTACCCATGACACTGGACGTCAGGACTTCACCTCGAGGTGCAAATTGATCCACGATTGCCTCCGGTTTGCACCATTCACGGTCTGTTCAGTCCTCCGACAGTAGAATCTACAGGTCCATATCTTTCAGGCGATTTCTTCTCCCCTAAAGACTAGTCTTTTCTCTCAACCGAGTTCTATTTGTTCTATCTGCCGATTACACTAGTGTTGTACACATCTACCGCGGCCTGGATTCTCGTGCGGTAGGCCAAAAAAGTGGGTTGTGTCACGGTCTACAAGCAGCTCCGTAAGTGAGGTTTCCTGACGTAAATCTCTCCTCTGGACTATGTATTGACAATGTTACATTCGATGGGAGCCCGCAGAGGCATCTATTCAAAAACCAATAAATGAAAGCACCAGGTGACATTACTTAACAGCGCAACCATATATACGTTACCTTCATATGGCTAGATTACCTTGGAGATTTGCCGCGACAAATATATCACTCCAACTTGAATGACTAATGACATCAGGCTACCAATAGCTGGTGAGGCCGCATTGCCTATTTTACTCCATCAAACAAGTCACTTCCGCTTGTATTATGGAGGAATATAACATTGGAGAATGTTACGTGTGGTACCATACAAACAAAATTATTCACAAATTTGGATATAATAATGAACATGGAAGTCATACTGCTTTAATCTAATATTCTAAATAATCCCGACTGAAGGATAGGAGGTTTAAAGGATACATACTAAGGCCGCATCGATATGCGAGGTATAAATATACATTGTGTGTTACATGTGTCGTTAAGTCGTTCGATGCAATTCAAATCCGGCGAGGAACCCAGGGATATCAGGTATCATCATGACGGCATGATTGTCTCATTTGAAGGTCGGTGTAAAGGCTGAATTTTGATTTCTTTGCCAAGGTCCGGACTAACACCTGCACTAGAATCCGGAGTGTTCGTTACGTCTCGAACGACAACAAGAGTGTTATACTCTTCCGGCGGGCTGGCAGGTTCAACGACAGACGACGTGTCCGACGCACTATGTATCGATTCTCTTATACTCGGCACCGCGACGGAGGGTATAGGTCTTGTTGGCATTGATGAGACAAGGCTAGTTGACGACGTCCTCGAACCAAAGAAGCCGCCTATCTTTCTCGAGAGCGGGTTTGCGGACATTGGCGTTGATGGCGACGGCGTGACATGAGGGGTAACGGGACTCTCTGACTGAGAAACATCAGGCAACGCCTTCACAGTGGAGTCGCCCCAAAATTTTCCGAAGCCCCATGATGGGAGCGCAGTCTTCTTGCTCTGGAGGGCTACCTCTTCATCCTCAGCTCCACTCGCCATCGCGGGCGGCAGGGGTAGCTTCAGCGAAGTCACGCTGGCCGAATCTGGGTCCGTGGCACCAACGTTGTTCTCCTCAATAAAATCTCGGAGTACCTTGGCACACATCTCAGACGCTTCTCTCGCCTCGTTCGCCTCCGTCAACTCATGTTTTGTTTGCTCTAACCTGTCCTTCACCGAACGTAGCTCTTGACGCAGCGCCTCAACTTGTGAGACCAGTTGATCACGATCAGGCGCAGCATCCGGCTGTGGAGAAGTTCGTCCGAGAAGATTAGAGTGTTTTCGAGAGCTACCGGGTGAAATGGACATTATACTGTTGTCAGGGAACGTAAGAGTCGGGGAATTTGCGGTCTGAGCAGAGGCGGTGTTTGTTGGGGAGTCGTGAACGGAGACTATACGTCGGTGACCTGGCCTCGTAGTAAAACTGCCTGTCATAGGAGTGAATGTTCCACGCTTGGCAGATGACGCAACGCCTGCACGAGTGATATCGATTGGTGCCAGACTTTGTCTCCTGCTCTCTACCTGAAGACGCATAAGTCCACGGCTGACATCCACGTCAACAACAGTAAAAAGACGACAGACTAGTATTTACATACCGACTCTCTTCAACTTTGGCGCGGAGCAGAACAATGGCCTCTTCGTCGTCCTTTATCTTCTTCCTGGCACCAGTGAGTTCAACGTCCATCGCAGTAGCCTTGTCAATCATATATTGTAATGCATCTTGTAATTCGGCTTCATGTGAATGAGATAGGGCTATTTGCTCTCGCAGCTCGTCGCGATCTCTTGTAATCTCGGTCAAAGCTTCTTGAAGCTGCTTCACAATATGAGCGAGGACCTGAGGGTCCAACACGTCATGAGCAGGTTTATCCATATCACGTCCTGCGTCGATATTCTGATAGTAGGCTGTCGTATGTGGAAAAGATTCCATGTCGAGTTGCCGTTCGAGCTCGAGACTGAGATCAATGGAAAAGTGCTTTTTAGGGAGTACACTGTTGTCAGAAGAGAGTGGAGCCTCGAATTCGACAGAATGGACATCGTTATGGTCAAAATCTGGCATGATAGTCGTGAAATGAAAGAGGAATGTTACGAACAGGTGAAACGAATAACTACGGCAGCGAGTAACGACCCCATTGACACTTTATAGGACAGTTATTTGTCACGTGTCTAAAATTAATTTCCGATCCTCAGGTTGTATTTCTCTGGTTGACGTTGAACTGGCTTTCTTTCCTCCCTGCTCACTATATCTATATTAACTCGCAACGTCCACAAATATGAAGACTGTAGTTGGACAACAAATTTTCTTGCCTCTATCCGTCCTTCTCTGCGTTTATTGTCGCAGACACCTAGTACACTCGCCGCCATAGACTACTTACTGTACAAGAAACATCTTACACAGCGAGGCTCTCTTCAGCTTTGCTCTGTCGTGAAGTCGCTACGTGATCTCATCTGGGACATTCTCGTTACTTGCTTTTTGTTCCTAAGAAGACGAGAACCTGGTTCACTACAAATTCTCCGGCGTCGTATTGTCCCATTTCTGCTGGAATATGTCGATTACCGTTATTCTGACCTCCCTGCACTGGTTTATATCAAGGGGGTCGTGCGATAAATTCGCGTCCATTCTTGGTCACTTGCCGACCCGCTAGCTTTCTCAACGCCACTTGCAATAAGGTTGAATTCCTAGAGCTATGTTCCACAAAGTCTCGCTTGCACTGCATTTTGCCCTATCGGTCTCCTTTGAAGATCTTTGTCTATTTTCACTGTCCCATGGGAAACGCAGGCTCAAGGGAGACTGCTGATTGATTAATTGGTAAGCATTTATCTACCCTAGGTTGTACCTGCGTCCCATGCAATGGCGTCATCTCCACCACATCCCGCATAGTGGGTCTGTTGTTTTTATCATACTCCAAGGTTTGTCACGTATGACCTGATTTATTCCAACAATTCTCAACAAATGACATGGGAATAGAGCTCGGAAACTTGTAACTCATAACAAAGGCATGTAGAATAGATCTTCCATCTGCATCTGTTTCGTTTTATCTTTTTGTTCTCGAAACCTTGGTCTTACCCTTACACTTCCACTTCTGCCTCTTCCGAAGTATCTTCTTCCATGACGCCGTTGACTTCAAAGAGGAATGCCTGATGGGCACAAAAGGTACTTTTTCTGGATTGAATAGAAGACATTACGCTCCATCCTTGGGAAAACGACGATCATGTTGACTATGTCTTGATGTAAGCAGCGTCTGACAGTACCTGGCCAATCGATACGCGGAGAGAAGTTGAGAGCTAGTTCTGCTACCAGATCTCTGGAGGTCGTTTCTGAGTGCCACGCTTTTAACACGCGGATTATCGAGTGTTTCAGCATCGACAAGGGTGACCACCCAACTTCTCGAAATTAAAGAAGTCACAAAGCAAAATGAGCTATGAGTACTTTGAGAGACTGAGTTTACCTGCGATCGGAGAGAGGATTGGATTTCTCCGTGTGCTTTCCCTTTAAAACTGTCTTGGGAATGATGTTTCTTAGTCTCTGGCAGGAAGCCAACTTTATCATATCAAAAGCAGGGGCCGACAGTCCCAAGTGAGGTGCGCCATATCATCCAAGAATGTAAGTAAGCCTCCACCTTTACAACAGTTCAAAATATCATGACCATGAACTGTATATATGAAATCAGGTATGGATCATATATTTGATTCAGATATGTGCCTTTTACAAGCTGTAATGGCTTCTGTAGCCCAGTTCCACTGGCCCTCTTACAAAGAGTCCTCTAATTCAGCTCTGTGTCATTTTCTAGAGCTTCAAGCGGTTCCATAGTATCACCATTGAAATGATCGCTGCTGCCTCATCATCGTTTGGGCAAGAGTCAATGAGCATTTAGGTTTGGCGGATGAGTGATTCTATCTAAGCAATGACTAAACCAGTAGGGCTCCTGGTCAGTCCAAGTCACGTACTGACTTTGACCGCATTCTATGAACTCGTCTGAGCACTGTAATCAGTATACTTGCGACCATCATGTGTTGCGGACGTGGTTATGTAACTTTAACACTTCCGATAGCTGTGGCCAAAAAAAACAAACCTGCCACGTTAACCTAATCTATCTAAAAGTGACTGTAAATATCTGGCGACGTTGCCCTTGCACCCTTATTAAGCAGGAGCACGATTCTCAAGTTCACGAATGACGACTGAGCTCAAGGGCCCATAAAGCCAGACTGGTAAAGAGCCGATGTGGTAGGGGAGGTAGAGCTGCTGATGGAACAAACGAGAATGAAGCTGTAAAAGTACGACCCGAATCAGGTATAGC